>CM054181.1:84729758-84918200 GCA_028829895.1 Sinotaia quadrata
GCATTTCTCCAACAAGCAAGAAAATGCACGTGATCTACGACGTCACGTGTATTGTACTTCGATATTTGGCCTCGTTCCAGGAAACACAAGCGCTCAGAGCTATCAAGTGAGTTCTTACAGTCTTTACTACAAGTTGAATCTTTATGTTCACTCGTGGTGTGGAGCTTGACAAGTGAGTTCTTACAGTCTTTACTACAAGTTGAATCTTTATGTTCACTCGTGGTGTGGAGCGTGACAGAAATGCTTACAATCCCTTCTAACATGATCAATCAGACTTTCGACGTGATCGAATTTTTATCGTTTCAGTCCCCCAGCTTCAAACACCCCTCTACAAAGTACCCAGCTACCTCAAAAAAATGTAGGCGTTTTTTGCAAAGTAAGGAAAGAAGAATCAAGTTGGAAGGAAGGTATTTGTTTCTTTTTTCCTCGCTGTAAGAAAACTTTTATGAGCAGCATTTAAAAGAACGAATAAAAAAAAACCAGGTAAAATAAAATACAAATAGCTACATGGTATACAGTGAACTTCTCTCGGTGTTAGTGTTAAAAAGCTAAATATACAAGCTGCACATCATTCTTATTTTTTTTTGTAAAACCCAAGAAAACCTCTATTGATTCGCTTTGTACATAATCCTTTCTTTTTCCCCGTGTCTTGAAAATAGTAACATTTCTGTTACTTGTCCGTCTTAATTTACAAGTCAACACACACTGTAGCAAATATACTATTGAAATATTTCGTAGGCCAAACGCATCAGTCGTATCTTTCTCACTAAAGGTAGGTATGTCTGTTTGTATGTATACTTGCATATATGTAATATGTGTGTATGTACGTGTCTATGTATTAGTATATGTGTCCATGTATGTGTGTACGTATTCTCTCTCTATATATATAAGTGTGTTTGTATGCACATTTACTCGTACCATAGTGTACATACACTTTATAAATAAAAACAAATCAAATCATAAAACGAAATGTTTAGAAAAAAAAATCCTTTAGAGATATATGAATGTATTTTATAACTATTATTCTCAAAGTAATCATGCAGCTATTATACTCATATTTGTCAATTTTTCTTTTCAAATAATTAGAATTTCTTAAAAATTTAATTGAAATTAAAAAAAAATGCATAAAATATAATTAAATATCTAGACTCACAGTGCGATGTGATCGGATATATATACATTAATTTTTCTCTCTCTGTTATATTTTAAAATCACTTTATTGGAAAGATAATAATGACTTTTATTTTCTCCCCTTATTTACTATACTTCAAATTGTAACTGTACAGAGGTAACGAAAAGGGTAAGCAAATAGGCAAGAATGATTAAACAGTAGTGACACATTAGCATGTCTTACAGACAAGAGTGATTATACAGTAGTGACACATTGACATGTCTTACAGACAAGAGTATCATACAGTAGTGACACATTGACATGTCTTACAGACAAGAGTATCATACAGTAGTGACACATTAGCATGTCCTTACGGACAAGAGTGATTATACAGTAGTGACACATAGACATGTCTTACAGACAAGAGTATCATACAGTAGTGACACATTGCATGTCTTACAGACAAGAGTGATTAAACAATATTGACACATAGACATGTCTTACAGACAAGAGTATCATACAGTAGTGACACATTGCATGTCTTACAGACAAGAGTATCATACAGTAGTGACACATTGCATGTCTTACAGACAAGAGTGATTGTACAGTAGTGACAAAGACATGTCTTTAGACAATAGTGATATTATAGATTGCCATTTGATATTTCTATTGACAAGAGGGATTACATAGTAGGGGCACATTGACATGTTTCCGGACAAGAATGATTATACAGTATACATTCACGCGCGCGCGGTATCTTTTTGACAATGTAATAATGTTGCTAATGGAGTTTTTTTTAAAATTTTGCACTGGATGGTGTTATTGTCATGTGTGTCTACGTCTAAGCATCTAAATATGGATATGACGCACAATTAAACTAAGATAAAGAACAGCCTAATAATTACATCCTTATTCGATTGACAACAAAACATATTATTATCGCCTAAAATTTTATTCAACTGTCAAATTTTGGCTGAATTTGAGGTATTGGCTGAATACTAAGTTCACGTGTGCACACAGAGCCTATACGTATCTCATGGTTACGACTACAAACAATTCACCCAATTAAATTTACGGCGCAAACGCATTTCAACGTACACGTAAACACGAACACACGCAAACGTATTTCAACGTACACTTAAACTCGCACGCGAACACACAATGGGCATATTCATGACACATTTACACTCGTTCGTGCACAACATGTTACACACTTATACACACACGCTTACGAGTGCGCGCTCGCTATACAGTGTGCACACGCATTCCTATACACATATAAAAGAATTCACGCTTTAGTCCTGATATAAGAAATCACGCTTTAGTCCTGATATAAGAAATCACGCTTTAGTCCTGATATAAGAAATCACGCTTTAGTCCTGATATAAGAATTCACGCTTTAGTCCTGATATAAGAAATCACGCTTTAGTCCTGATATAAGAATTCACGCTTTAGTCCTGATATAAGAAATCACGCTTTAGTCCTGATATAAGAAATCACGCTTTAGTCCTGATATAAGAATTCACGCTTTAGTCTGACTCAACACACTGAAAAGAACTATATTACTATACCATATGCGATATAATTTACGTTAATCATTTGTGCGTGCAAAACAGACGTGCAAGGTCATTTTCGATTAACGTCGACGAACAGCGTAGTCAGTGGGGGTTTTTTGTCTCATTTTGCGTCGTAGCCAGCACCACACACGCGCTTGGAACAGACCACTTTCAGGAACTCCCTCCGGAAACAGCTGCCGCTAGAAAGGACAGAAAATTTAAAGAGCAAAACGAGTGAAAAATTATGGACACAAAATAGCCCACCGAAGTTAATAGCTTGAGTTCAACGTCATATCCATTACAAAAACGTGTTAATAAAGAGTTTGCGTTAGGGCAGGGTGCAGAGAACAAGATAGAAGGCACCTGGTAATTGGTAATTTTAAAGAAGAAAATGATGTAGAATACAACTGTACTGTATTTTTTAAAGTTAGTCAAAGAAAATCGCAGAATAAAACGAGAACACAATCTCTTAATGGGAAGGCACACATTGAAACCATTAAAACGCCAGGAAAACCCTGCAAAAGAAATAGCGTGAAAAAAAAAAGAAATAAAAATTTATGTACTGTAATTATTATTTAAATCACATTTTGAAATATCCACTGTTGGAGAATCATGTAAAGTAGCTTTTGTTAATATTTTTAAAGGTCTATTCTTTTTCATTTGTTAAAGAAATTTCTTTGTTTAAAGAAATCCACTGGAATCAGCAATTTAATTACACAATTTGTCGTAAGGAAATTTTAATTGCAATATGAATACAAAAAGTAAGAATAACTTTCTGCAAAACACGTTTAAAGATAATTAATAGATAGACACACAGACATATCGCACATAATTGTCGAGTAAACAATTTTCAATTATAAATAAACACAAATTTTAAATCCTATTAAATTACCACTTTAGTAAAATGGTCTAAAACTCTAATGCACATTTACGCTTAAAACATACGTTGTGCTGAATACTAAATTTTTTTACCTTTCTGACTCTAAAAATAGTCTCATCATAAGAATTTTTCACGAGAACAGTTAAAATACTCTGTACAACAGCCTGGAATCCAGTGTTGACGATTAGACTACAATGTACTGGGCGCTTACACACTTCAATACTTTCTCACCAGCAAGAATAGCAGTTCTTTCTGTCATGCGTATTTAAGTATATATTTGTAAATCCATTCTGTTCATAACACAGTCTACTTGTCTGCTATTGCTAACCGTAGTGCATATTGGTCAATCGATTCTATATACATCACTGTTAAACTTATTGAACTGTATATTTGTCATCCATTCTATTTATAGCACTGCCATCTTTATGTTAATGATTACTAAACTGTATATTTGTCAATATATTCTATTTATAGCACTGTGTTTTTTATGTCACTGCTTACTAAACTGTATATTTGTCAACCCATTCCATTTATAACACTGTGACTTTTATATCATTGTCTACTGAATTGAATATTCTACTTTTACATGTAGATTCATCAGTCTGGTGTGTTGTACGAATTTTAAATATTTATTTGTGTTTGCTTTATAAGCGTCGAGAACTGTTTGCATGATGTTGTTTGATGTGTCTATTGTGTGTAGATATTGTAAAACGTCTTGAAGTTAGAGCTTTGTGTGTAGATATTATAAAACGTCTTGAAGTTACCATGAAGTTAGAGCTTTGTGTGTAAATATTGTAAAACGTCTTGAAGTTAGAGCTTTGTGTGTAGATATTATAAAACGTCTTGAAGTTACCATGAAGTTAGAGCTTTTTGTGTAAATATTGTAAAACGTCTTGAAGTTACCATGAAGTTAGATCTTTGTGTGTAAATATTGTAAAACGTCTTGAAGTTAGAGCTTTGTGTGTAAATATTGTAAAACATCTTGAAGTTACCATGAAGTTAGAGCTTTGTGTGTAGATATTGTAAAACGTCTTGAAGTTACCATGAAGTTAAGAGCTATGTTAAGTAATCATCATCTTTAATATATATCTCTACCCGACAGTATATAAACGCGACAAAACCATTGCCTATGGACTTCTTAGAAACACTTCTCTACAACAATTAAGAAAACGCACTGTGTGTAGGAGACCTAGAAACACAAACCCAGAAAGGTACATGCACTGCCCTTTACACAAAAACGAAACAAAGCAAAACAAAATCAACAACAGCAAAAACAAAATGTGCAGAGATCTTTGAAACGTCTGTGCACCCGACTGTTAAACCGCTAGACTCGCTAGAGCAATTGTTATAAGCTCAACTACACCGACGGTTAAAAATCACACAGTGCATCTGCACCGAAGAATAGAAATCCGATTGTGGTATGGAACTATTATAATACTTTCAGCACTAAGGGATACAAATCTGACGTTGTTATGGGGGTCTTAGATATCTCTATGCACCTGGGGGGGGGATCAAGAAAGACAAATCACGATTCCGGGAGCTCACAGAAACTCCTCAGTAACGAAGAAAACAAGAAAGAAGCAAAGACATACGATGTGTGGAGCTCGTAGGATAGAGCTCAGAGAAATCTTTCTTCCTCCTGATTAAATCAAGCAGCAAACATGCAAATATAGTGATAATTACAGTTCGTAGAAACCCTGCACCAAAAGTTAAAGATATTTTAGAAAAATCTCCTGATGCACGGAGCTCGTAGAAACCTGAGAGGTACAAATTCCAAAATCATGACGACTGGATTTTGTAGAAGCTCATCAGGTACCCCCCCCCCCCCCCCCCAAGAAAAAAAAAAAAAAAAAAAAGAAATAAAAATAATTTAAAAACTGATATATCATAATAAACTCCCGTACACAGAGGGTAAAAAGCACAAGTCCAAACCTTCACAGATGTATGGAGCTCTTTGAAACCTCCCTGCTCTGATAAATTTAAAATTAAAACAAAAAATAAATCATGTTGACTGGAGGTCGTAAGAACTCATACGCAAAAGCGGCTTTAAAAATTCCATCTTCCAATGAACGCCAGTGGCGTACGTGAGCTGATGTTGCAGACCGAGTGCAGTAAGGTCACTGCTTATAAAACACCCTCTTCTAACACTCGTCAAATCTCCACACTCTGGAAAACACATCTGAAAATGGATCAAGGGGGAAAATCTCACAAATGTGTGTCCTTGTATGCACTGTGGTGAAGTGTGATTAATGTCAACAGAACTTGACCACTACAGAATGCAAATTCACCACGAAGTGATTTCAAGAAAAGAAAAGTCAGTCATCCGAACAACAGCAACAACATCATCAACATCAACGACAATAATATCAACAACTTCCGACACCTTTCCTACCTGAGACTGTAGAGGATGAAGGTGATGGCATGGTTGGTGTACAAAAGGTTATTGACGATGCTGCGAGTCAGGTAATACATGGCCTCTTCTCGCGGAGTGGCAGGGAACCACAGATAGCGCTCAATAACAATGATAACAGCCAACGGCCCAACGAGCACCAGGAATGCGCAGGTCACGAACAACAGCATCATTGTCACGTGACGATTTTGGTCCGCCTAACAATCAATGGCATGCAAAGTCCACAAATAAGCAAAGATTAACTGATGCACAAGTTCTTTCTTCTTCTTGAAGGAAATAAATGACAAGATTGTTTCAAGCGAAACATTAAACAGATAATTTGCATATTAACGCAATTTAACCCAGTGTCAGGTTGTCAGACTTGCAGACACTTAATAGCCACCCAGCCCATTCTGATACTGAGCATAGGCTCGACATTGTTGAATGGGAGGCTATTGCTCTGATATAAGATATGAAGGAAAAACATTTAATACTGAGATAGTAAATTCTCAAGATTAAAGCGCATAGTTGTACTGCGTGAACCGCCATTTACAGTCTGCTCAAAGTATTTTTGCATTCATTAGATATTTAATCGTGAAATACTACAGGCGATGGTTTTTTTTTTTGTTTGTTTTTTTGTTTTTGTTTTACCTTGAAGAAAGCCATGTGCTGCCTTAAAGAAAATAGTGTGTCAAATTTAGATTGCTATTCGTTTTTGTTTCTTATTTGTGCTTATGTATGCAGAAATCGTTCTTTTTCAGTATTTTTAGTAATGCGGTACATTTAATGTAACACTTAATGCGAGTGCAAATTATAGTCATGCAATGTATCACGATTGCAAAGTGGTACGCTGCTTGCGGTACAGTGTTAGGTGTAGAGTTAGTTCAGAAAAGTGTTAGTTAATTAATGTTAAGCATCTTAGATTACCTATCTGACAATTTATTATGAGCAGCAATAACGCGTTTAAGATCTAATTATACGGTGACATTATAAAATTATTTTATAGTTAAACTGTGCACATTATGTAGTCAAGTATCAAATATAGCCCATCATTATATGTAGCCAAGTATCATATGAGGTCAAGTAGTATGTAAAGGAATGTTACATGCGGTCACCTGAATTGCTATATGTAGGCCACGATGAGAAGAAATTATAACCCTATTGTTGATCCTACGATAAATCAATGAATATTAATATTTAGGTCAAACAATTTGTTTTTATTTAGTTAACATACGGACCAAGTATATTCCAACAAGTGTTATATGGTATGTATTCAAGGAAACAAATTTGTGATATATGTTGACAAGTGTTGTTCACGTCTTTGTATATGTTCATTATTATTTGTATGGAAACGGTTCTTTTTATAGCTGTTTATTGCCGTAGCAATATGCAATCGCTTGTCGTGAATAACAATGTCAGTTTCTAGAGAAATCCATGGTTCAGATAAACTAATGCCCCGCCCGTGAGATCAGGTCACTTTTTAAACTCACGTGACGTCTTTTCTGCTACAGAAAATTGACCTCACGTAAGTTTGAAATGCGCACGGTATGTTCGAGGGCTAGAGCAGATGACTCATTAGCGATAGCACAGAGACTTCAGCATTAGTACCAGACGCTGGACATGTAGATTTACAGCAAAACATTGTTCTTAGAGAATTTCGTTTTTCAAACACATTCGCAATGCTTTGAGGTTAGCAACGACCATTTTCTTTGTCTGGCGACAAAATTGCAAGAAGAAAATACAAACCCACAACATAAAAACTAAATCTATGAAAATGAAGCGGTTTAAGGTCCGATTACAATGCCTCTTGATAACGAGATACGTCACATCGTGTAAGAATATCTACGCAGTGTTCACAAGTAATTCTTGCATGTGTGTTTTAGAGGTTTCAAAAAATAAACTAGAAAAAAACATTTGAATGACCAGAAAATAAAATTTGTCTTGGACATATTTCAGTATTAACTCATTCTTCCGGCTCAGTGTGAGGTCAATCACCTAAACAGAAGTAAACTAACAAAGCAACATGTTCAATCGTTATGCGCAAATTATTAGAAAGAAATCGACCGGATTGCTTTGGTTGCAGAGTTTTGTAAACAGTATAGCAGAAAGCAAAACCCAAAAGAAGAAATGGAAAACGACATATAAAATAGATGGTTAGAGAGGACAAAACAGATCTTTCTTGCTCGAGTTCCAGACTAGAAGTAGTGATGGTTTAATTTTAATTGTCGAAAGGAAACTGGATTGGTTAAAACACATTTTACTCAAGTTTACAGTCTCTCTGTACCTTTCACAATAAAATTTCAAAATGCGTCATATTCATGTTTAGACATGTACATTTATTTATTGGTGTAAATAAATATTGGCACAAATAATATTGCATCAAGTGCGAATTGAAGACATTTTAAATTAAGAAATTACCAATTTAGAAGAAGCATTATTCTTGCGAAATGTATGCGACTTGTTCATCTGCCGCACAAGCAACACGTTCAGAATAGCAAGGCTGACAAAAGGGAGGTAACAATACAGCAAACTGTCGATCCAAGGCCACACTTTCATCGCGTAAAACTCACTCATCGCTCCGATTGGCTGACATATCTCTGCCTGAACAAACATAAATAAACATCAGAAAGTAATCAAATCAAGTCAAATCTATATATACGTACTCAGTAGTTTTATTAGCGTTAAAAAAAGCTGAATGTTCAAATAGGTGATTTAGTAACCGACATATGCGCCACAACTTTGACCGGAAGTAGTTTTATTCGTTTGAAAGCGAAGGGACCCACCACCGATGCTCTGCGCAAGTAACCCCCAAAACCTTGTTATGTCAATGGGAAGACGAAGAATATGTCTTAAGTAGCGAAAATATTTACTCTTTGTTTAAAGTTATTTGACCGTGTGTAATTTGATATCTAAATTATTTTCTACTCTACCTATCTATCGAATTATCTATCTATCTATCTATCTATCTATCTATCTATCTATCTATCTATCTATCTATCTATCTATCTATCTATCTATCTATCTGCCCATCTGCTTGTTTATTTATCTTTCTAATCAGTAAAATCAGACAAGAAATTCAAAGAGTTAACTTCAAAAGTAATATTTTGTTCCAATCTGAGAAAGAGGGAGATATCTCATAGTGATTTTAATTAGGCATCTTATTGGAGCCCCCTCTTACACACACACACACACACACACACACACACACACACACACACACTTGTGCCATCCCATTGGACAAAGCATCGCGTTAATAAAAACATCGAGAATGATTCCATCAAATTAATTTCTTTTTCTCGCTGAGCGTCCATATTTAGGTCAATATTTGCTCCTGAGAAGCCCAGATAATTGAAACTTTAAAACAATTATTTGGGTTGCAAAATCAGCATAAGAATATCAATATCAGAAACCTAAATTGAAATGAAAAAGATCTTGAAAGTATTTTATGAGAAGAGATCAAATAAAAATGAGTGCACTTTATGAGTGCAATACGTTATTTTTAAAATCCTAAATCATCAAAGCTTTAAACAATAAATAAATGAGGTGAGCAATAGGTTCGTTTGGAAAAGCTGTACAGCAACACACATCTAACTGGTTTAGTAATTCATCATTTCTAATACAGCATTTCTAAAGCAATTATAGTAGTTGTTAAAACATCTGTAAACACATCTCTTCGTAAAGAATACGATATAATCATATTCATAACACCTTCTTGTACTCACCTCTAGGGATTCGTTCCATACCATGCCGCGGAAGAATAGCTGGGGTGCGTTCAACGTCAACGTCAAAACTGAAATCGTAACCACTGTTACCTTAGCTCTGGGAAGCGAAAACCAGGCGTTGGCTTTGAAAGGGAAACGTATGGCTAGATACCTTTCAATGGTCATGGCCACAAGAACAAACACGGAACACTGGGAAGGGTAGTAAATAATGAAGTATAAGAATCCACAAGTTGCTTGCGTGAAAACTTCAACACCAAGAAACCTTCTGACGTAAAATATTATGTTGTTGGCCTGTACCAGCGTGTCAAAGATAGAGATGGCGATCATGTGGATTCCAGTCGTAGAGGAGCGATAAACTTCTGAAGTCGTTAAGACAATGACGCAAAGGAAATTTCCAATAATTCCGACTCCTGAACAACAAACAGATAAGCTTTGCGTTCATAATCAAATGAAATATTAATCACTGTATTTCCTATTCATCAGTAAAGAAGGGAAATCAGTATAAGACTCAAAGGCAGATGACATTCGTATTTGTTTCTGTTTTGTTTATATTGTTACTTAAGAATCCATGAAGACAACTTACTGTTAAGAACCCCTCTCAGTTGTTCTCTCTTTCATCCTGCTTTTATCTATCTATCTATCTATCTATCTATCTATCTATCTATCTATCTATCTATCTATCTATCTATCTATCTATCTATCTATCTATCTATCTATCTGTCTGTCTGTCTATCTATCTATCTATCTCTGATTATGCTTGTCACTAGACTGTCTTTATAGTGCAGTTCTTTGAGCTCACATTTCTCTCTCGAGGGCCAGGAACATGCATAATGAACTAGTTATCCGAAGTGGGAACTTATTTTTGTATATATGCATCAATCATTAACCCCGTTCTAGGCTAATCCCGAAATTAATATAGAAAATATAATATAAACCTGAGCAAATGGGCACATAAACTAGGTCCATATTCTCGGCAAGCCGAAACTCAGGAATACTGGTGAGAGTGTCGTCATCCGAGAGAAAGTCAATGGGCACATTATGACGTTTACTCTCTGACGTCGTCCACGGCAAGTCGGACCAGGACGAAAGTTGTGGAAAGTGGAGATCTGTTTCGTTCGCCATGACGTAGAGCCCTTTACAAAAGATTACAAAGATTCTCCTACTATTCATAAATGAATGATTACAGAGAAATTATTACGAGCAAAATGGGAAGAAGAAAGAACAAGACGCATTGGGTGAAAATTGAAATTTTAAATAGAAACTAACTAATTTAAAGAAAAATAAATTAACTCTCTCCCACCCCCCTCCAGCTTAATCCTATAATTAAGTCAAGCAAAGAACAATACTCGTTGACTTGTTCTCAAATCTGCTCATCCCCAGTTAAAAAGTAATTGTTCTAGAAAAGAGAAATAATGTGAAATCACTCAGGAAGCAATATCTAATTTTGTTTCAATAGCTCGGTAAATAGTGGACGAAAGGACGTAGTTTTTGCATTATGAATGAAATTTCTGTTCTTTTAGCTTTTACAAAATTATCACTAATCCACAATGTGGGTATCATACAGAGCTGACAGACATCAAATGGAAATCTTTGACATTATCGGAGGAAGAGGAGGAATCTCCGAATCCTCCTATTCAAAACGCACGGCAGATTATCTAGTATTTCTTGAGCTATCAGAAAACAACCCCGTTGCATTTTTTCACGGAAAGTTTTACAGAAAGAAAGAGAGAAGTGGGATACATAATTTATACTTAACTCTTCATGTGGAGCAAAGATTCCTGTAAATTAAATTAAATTCCTGTTACATGATCAACAGAGTGACTTGTCTTTCAGATCCAGAACGTTGAAATTCTGTTGTCCAAGTCACCTCCACAATACAACTCGCACAACGCAAGACAGGTTGCCAAATAGTATGAGATTGTTGTAAGATGACAGAGTTATCGGAATGTAAAATCAAATCTAAAGTCGCTTTACAACTGAAGAGGAAGAACTTTTTCAAACAGGGCTAGTCCACTGAAAGACAAACAATTGCCATGTTCCAGGAAGCACCAAATGAAATGCAGGAGCGCACTACATTTAGAGAAAGTCTGACTTCTCTACTATTTTTATTTGTACGCACAAAAGAAATTGGCATGCTCTAATCTACCTGTAACTCTTGCCTTCCAACTTTTAACCTGACTGTAGTATAAGTTGCGAAATCACTGTTGTACACGGCAAAGCTCAGTACAGGCGAACTTACGAAAATCTTTCTTTGGAATCATCTTTGAAGGTATTCGAAGTTATTCTGCAGCGTGAACTGCAAAAGCAACGTATTTATAAATAAAATCAAAATAATTAAATAAAAAATTAGTAGAAATAAATCGTTAATATACTATTAACCGGTCTTCATTAAATTTTGAAAGAAAAGTTTAGAATCATGTGATTGTATATTTCTCTTTTGAAATCTTTACAGAAACCGAATCGAATTTTTAACGACACGAGTAAATTAAAAACAAACAGCATAAAGTGAACGAAAAGAAAAAATAAAAAGAAGAGCTGTTTCGATTTAGCAAAGGCATTTCTTTCGCTCTTTAAAATGTGTGAAGATAAGATACGACAAAAAACTATTTACCAAGGCCCGACAAAATAGACCCAAGCATATTTGTTAACAAATAATCATTTAAAAACACAAATTACTCTACTCAAGACTCAATTATTTTTTTTATTTATTTGTTTGAAATTTTTATTACAAGAAAGGCTATTACAGTACTTCAATAAAAGCCGCGATCTTTGCACGTATGCAAGTTTGTCTCGACTCTGAGCTGCAATTTTTGGGGTGATCATATGAAATGCAATCAAATTGATTCAGTGGAGGAAACATTATAAATAACAACTATTTCTTCTCCTTGGTTCGACACATTTGTTGTTGTTGTTGTTATGTGTGTGTGTGTGAACTGATTTTTGTTTCTAGAACTTGTCTGTGTCTCAAAATGCGTAGGTTCTTACATGGCATGGAAAGAAGGTACGCTTTCATGCTGACCTATCTCACAAAGCATACAAATCATAACACATACAACATAACTCTCTCACACTATTCAGTCTATAACATAACACTCACACACTTACACACACACACACACACATATATATATATGTGTGTGTGTGTGTGTGTGTGTGTGTGTGTGTGTGTTGTGTGTGTGTGTGCATGTTTACGTGTGAATGCGCCCATAAAAACAGCACTGCTGTTTTTTAAATAAAAAAAATCATTATTAGGTATTTTTATCGCAGTCTGGCGTACAAATGCTCATCAATTAGCAGAGCATTGGAAATATATATCGTTTAAATAATTGATAGAATAATGATGGTTAACTCTAAATTTATTTATAAAGTCATTGGATTTTCAACAGTCATTCTAAATTGATTTGGAAACTAGAAATGTGAACTGATAAATTGTGTCCTAATTCTTTAGTTATTATGAATTAATTCAGGAGCTTTAAATCTAGGTCCTTCCTTCTGAATTAATAGACAAATGTTTTTGAATATTGATTTGCTTTTCTGAATTAATGACCTTTTCATTTGTGATTGAGTTTGAGCATATCACACACACACACACACACACACACACACACACACACACACACACACACACACACACACACACACACACACACACACACACACACACACACACGGATAGTAGATGTGGGCAGTCGGACAGTGCATATGAGAAGTCGGACAATACACGTGGGCAGTCTGACATTACATGTGGACAGTCGGATAGTACATGTGGGCAATTGGACAGTAGGATCAAATGGACCAATGTTATAGATGAACAAAACCTGGGGACAACCTGAAAAAATACCAGTTGGAAATGAAGAATCGTGTTTGTGTTTGTAAAGTTCCACCTTCCCCATGCAACAATAAACTGTCAGAATGGGATATATGTCTTCTGTCATGAGAATGCTGGTGAACGTTTAATTAAGACTTTGACCCCTAGACTTTAATACGTCACAAGCACGAGGTGGCTAAAAGTTTGATCTGTTTTCAGTTTTCCTCCGGATAACTCTTCATCAGTGTTCAATGTGACATATAAATCAGTGTTCAATGTGACAGATAAATCAGTGTTCAATGTGACATATAAATCAGTGTTCAATGTGACATATAAATCAGTGTTCAATGTGACATATAAATCAGTGTTCAATGTGATATATAAATCAGTGTTCAATGTGACATATAAATCAGTGTTCAATGTGATATATAAATCAGTGTTCAATGTGACATATAAATCAGTGTTCAATGTGACATATAAATCAGTGTTCAATGTGATATATAAATCAGTGTGCATAAGCGATTAAATCGCCCCCTTTCCCTACATATCCACACCAGGTATATTCATGATTTATTCTTTCCACCACATTCGTGACTCATTCTCCACACCAGTCAAACTCGCGATTTATTCTCTACACCAGAAATGCGAATCATTCTCCACACCAGATGCACTAGTGACTCGTTCTCTAAGCCACTATATTCGTGACTTATTCTCCATATCACTATATTCGTGACTTATTCTCCACACCAAAATTCAATATTACAGTCCTTTTTTAATCTTAAAATTACTGCTGTACAGATTTGTCCTATTACTAGAGTGGATATTATTTTATTTTGAATAGATATTTCTCTCAGATACCTGACAAAAATGAGGAAGACCTAGTTGTCTGTGACGTATTTGTGGAATGAATGAGACAATCAATGTTAGAATTGTGTACTACAGTTGCTACTCCCGCATCCCGCACCTTTAAGAACGAGACTCGCTATCTATCGCAGTCGTCATGTCGCCTTCAACAGATTTAGACTTTGCAACGAAAATTGAGTATGATGGACCAACTAGGGGTTTAAAGGCTTTACTGGCTCTCAATGGCCCATAATAGCTCTTAATGGCCCACAATAACTCTAAATGGCTCACAATGGTTTTTAACGGCTATCAATGGCCCACAGTGTCTCTTATTGGCTCACAATGTCACTCAATGTTTCAAAATGCCCCCCCCCCCTGAAACATCTAGTTTTAAGGAAAAAACCCAACAACATTAACGTGGTAAAACAAGCTCTCAATTACCTCTAGCCTGTATCCGCGCTCTCATATAATTATAGTTATTTGTAATTTATCGATGGCGTGTATCGCTGTAAAATAAGTAGCAGATGACAAGTGTGACTGATAGCAGATGACAAGTGTGACTGATATTAGTGTTTTCCTAGGGCAATCTTGGAATTTTCCTTCAAGACTAGGTCAAAGGTTATCGGACGCCATAGGTAGTTCAAAGAAAGTTTACATTTTTGAATTAGAACAGTAGACATAGAATGAAACTGAAACATAGAACGAAACTGGAATGCTTTTCTTTAAAAAAGAAAATTAAACTGCAACCTTGACCTTGTCCCTCACCCCTACCACTGACAATAGACAGTATATTCACTATCGACTTAGTATTTATTTTATTCTTTTGATGTTGTTCTTTGCTGTGTATACGGTATACCGTACTTGTACTTCTCCCCTCTTGAGAATACAAATAGTGTTTTGTGTGAAATTCTACAGCAGCTGAGTGACCTGAACGATGGGTCAAAATTCACTTCTGGTTCAGCGACAGTAAGTTGGAAATGCTTTTCTATTGACAATATCAATCAGACTTAATGTATGCAAAACGGCACTTTTATTTTCACAATGTTTGATTATTTATATTTCAGTATTTATTATCTTTCGATTTTTTTCATCGTTCATTAATCAGTCGACGTTCGGTGAGAAGATTCTTCAGTCAAACACGTTTTCCTGGCTTCTTCAGGCCGACATTGTTGACAGTGCTGTCAATAGTTTTAGCCTCTTTCTGAGTTTGTGATGACATACAATGACAAATGATGTTCTTCTTGACAGACATCTAAGGTGGCAAGTGCGCGACTTGGTGCTGTGCAAGTTCTTTCACATTTCTGAAAGTGGTAATTATTTTATAGGGAAGATTTCTTCACTTATCAAGATGTAGTATATTGTTTCTGAAAGTGGTAATTATTTTATAGGAAAAGTGTCTTCAGTATTCAAGACTTAGTATATTGTTTCTAATATGAAACCATCAATTAGATCT
The DNA here is from genome assembly GCA_028829895.1 of Sinotaia quadrata. Taxonomy (NCBI): domain Eukaryota; kingdom Metazoa; phylum Mollusca; class Gastropoda; order Architaenioglossa; family Viviparidae; genus Sinotaia; species Sinotaia quadrata. Next base: position 84,745,521 of record CM054181.1, read on the forward strand.
ACTTCAGAGCGCAATGTAAACAATTTGGAGAGTCATTGTTCCTTTGATAGATAATGGAAGGAAGACTGAGTTCATTAATTGCTATTACGTACAGTCAAACAGTGGTTACAAACGCTCTTAAACGTACTTGGTAGAAAAGTTATCTTGCATTTGAAATTAACACATACCGAAACTGTAACTCTCCTTTTATGATTATTATCCTGAAATTCTCTTTTTTTATCATTATTATTATTATTCACGATTTTAATAAACAAAACACGACATTAAAATAATGACAGTGTACAACAGTTTAAAATGAGTTACGAACAGTTAAAAGATGAAATTCTCAAACAACTACATACAGTCATACAACATGCATAGATTTGTTTACAAAAGAACACACGAAATCAGTTCATGCAATGAATGCGTTTAATTGCAGTCTGTTTTCCAATCGTTGAAAAGAGTAGCATCTAAGCTCCTCGTGAATGGTGGGTATCTAATAAATGCAACCAACTGAAATATTTATCGTCGCCGCAGGCCAGAATATGAAGAACCCATGAACTGATGATATCACTTACATTTGTTGCTGTGAATACTCACTGTAGTCTGATTCAAGCAGTCCTTACTTCCGAGGTCGCTGGACACTGACGACGTTACTGACGTCAACAATCGCATTAAATCTCGCGAGACGAGACTGGGTGAGTCCCACCAATGGAAGCGGGCCATTTTCAATCCTTTATTTGAGGGATATTCTTTACTCCTTCTTTCGGAAACTTTTATAATCAAACTAATGTATTTTAGTTGTTGTCTGGCAAAAGACATGCTTGTAATCATTTCACGGATCGTCGCTATATACAATGTCGTAAAGAAACAAAAAAATCTAAATAAACTTTTACAAAAAATACAAGAAACGGTTATTAGTTCTGGGCGCGGCTTTTTCATTTGACTTCATTCAAGGCGTGACTCTACTGTGTAGTAGAGGGCAGGACACTTTCAGCGCTCATTTCTGCATCATTTGTCCTGGCACGGCTGTGCCAGTTTGCACTGTTGATTTTTCCACATAATTCTGTTCTTGATGGTATTGAGATCAAAGACCGTACCAACCGCAATAGATCGCGACGAAAACGGCGACCACTAGAACATGACATAAGAACAACACACACACACACACACACACACACACACACACACACACACACACACACACACACACACACACACACACACACACACACATACACACACTCATACACGTGAATGTATAATTGCTGAAGCCCATTTACATAATTTTATGCATATATATGTACCTGTATGGAATATATCGCTTATACACTTTTGAGGAAGCTGTTAACTTGAAACACTTCCTTCATATACTAGACATTAAAAATAAACATTTATCTATCTATCTATCTATCTATCTATATCTATCTATCTATCTATCTATCTATCTATCTATCTATCTATCTATCTATCTATCTGTCTATCTATCTATTTATCTATCAATCTATCTATCTATCTGTCTGTCTATCTATCTATCTATCTATCTGTCTATCTTATTGTTTGAATGAGTTAACATGTTACCTGATGAAATACAGAAAGAAATCGATAGCATGGTTCGTGTATGATAGATTATTAATGATCGTCCGAGTCAGATGATAAATAGCCTGTTGGTGTGGAGAGGTTCGAATCCAAACATAGCGCTCAATTATGATGATGACGGCCATGGGGCCCACGAACACGAGGAATGCGCTTGTGACCATCAACAACATTCCGGTCATTTGTCGATTCTGGTCTCCCTGGAAACAACACAAGCAAATAATAATTATTTATTTATTTATCTCAACCAGAGCAATATAAGTTCAGTAACATTTACACCTCAGCAGAGAAAACAAATAAATTGGAAAGTTTTATAGGGTTTCCTGAAGACAATAAAGAGAACAGAAATGTTCTCTCTCTCTCTCTCTCTCTCTCTCTCTCTATATATATATATATATATATATATAGAGAGAGAGAGAGAGAGAGAGAGAGAGAGAGATGTCTGTAGAGACAATAAATAAACAAGAAACATTCTAAAGATCTGTAGAGCAGTAAATGAGCAGAACTATTCTAGATATCTCTATTTATAGTTAACAGAAGAAAAACACTTGTCTCATCTTAATGCAGACTAGAATTACTATGAATCATCTGAGGACAATAAATGGATGAAAAGAATTAAATTGTCACCTGTACCGACAATAAGCGTCAGCAGACGACAAAATGTTTGCATCCTCCGTTCGAAATAGCAAAAAGACAGGAATGCTTTCATTTTTTTTTCTGGAACTGACAAACTGATGAAAAATGTTTCTGAAACACATATCTATTGGAGACGATGAAGAAACATTTCCAAGACTAACTCACGTTCTTTATGCTTGCTGCTTTACGGAATATCTCTGATGTCTTCATTTGTCTGACTATGAGCACGTTCAACGCGGAAAGGCAGAAGAATGGAATGAAACAATAGATGGCGCTATCGATCCACGGCCAGACTTTGAAAGCGAAAAACTGCTCATCGGCACCAACAGGACCGCAGACTTCTTCCTGTTGAAAAATATATGGCATTACTTGAATATTTCACAGTTTATACTGATACTAAAGACCCGCATTGAAGCTGTTAAATTTTAAGGGTGCGTTTCGTTTCAAGACTCTTCCATGTAAGAAGCATTGTTATTATTATTAGGAGAGGGGAACACATGAACGGTATTTCTGTACTCACTTGGACAGGGTACAAAAAACAGAAACGACAGAGTGATAAGAACGGAAGGACACAGTAGACTTAATGAAGGACAGGATACAAAGAATGAAAGGACAGAGTAGGAAGAACGATAGAAAAGAGTGCATAACAATGGGGTACTTGAAAATACTGCATCAGAATTGGTACAATAATTATTCATTAAAATATAGCAGCAGAACCCAGCGCTCCTGGGACATTAAAAACACAGAAACAATGATAATATAATAAAACTGAACATAAGCTAATAAGTAATGATTAGCAGTTACTACAATCATGAAGCGACTAACTCACATATGTAAACGTAATTAATTAAATAACAAAATAAATCTAATTACCTAATAAGTTTAAAACAAACATTAACAAAAATAAATCAGGAATAAAATACAACTGAAACAAAATAATCCGAACGCTAATTATAGTACTCAATAATCAAAAGCCACGAACGCAACAAACATGATTCTTTTTAAAGACTACACGAGCAATAATATGGCATCATTAAAACCGAATATGACGTTACAGATTTCTGCACGGACATACCCAAATGTAAAAGTACACAGCGGAAATTTAAAAACAGATAAATTATGACGTCGTGGTTGTTATGATTACAACAGGAATGTAATCGGATATATAACCGCCCGTGACGTGACGGATATTATCACCGGATGTGACATCAGAGAGTCAGCGGTAATGTATTTCGTTAAAATAGATATAGTTTATATAGTATTCTTTTCACACTTTATCTAAATGAGGAATCAGTTTGCACCTCATTCTGTTTGCCTTCGTTGAACCGAAAAAGGTTATAAACGAAATGGAAGGTTATATTTGGACTTTAACAAATGACCTCACAACCAGGCATCTTGTTTACACCTCACATCACGTGTCAGTGAGAGAATTCTCTTGCAAAGTGAAATGAATGTGATTCCCTCTGCTCAACGAAATCTCTCTATTATTTAAATGAATTAATAATATTATTTCTTTAACAATAATATTAATAATATTATTTCTTTAGCGAAAACCCCATAAGTAAAACCAGAAAAGAAAAAAATGCGATGTCAGAGTATTACCTGCAGACCCACGTTCCAGTCCATTTGCCAAATGACGAGGTGGTGCAAGCTTATCGCCATGGCCAGTAAACTCAACACGCCGACAGCCGCCCCAGCTCTCCGGGGTGAGAACCAGCGGATAGCTTTTAGCGGGAATCTGATGGCCAGGTACCGCTCAGTTGTCATGGCAACAAGAATCAGCACACACAGGTGAATGGAGAAATAAAGTAGGAAATACACCAGACCGCACGTTCCGTGCATTAAGACCTCGTGACCCTTGAACTTTCTGACCAGGAACAGAATGTTGACCACTTGCACTAGCGATCCGGCGACAGAAAGCGCCGCCATGTAGATGGATGTAGAAGAGCGCAGATCTCGCGAGAAGAGAAGGACGACGAGAGAAAGTGAGTTTCCTAAAATCCCCAAACCTGCAAAAGTATCATCATACAGAATCAGCGACTGGCACGTTGTGGGGTGATGATTAGTGAATTTGCTGACTGTTAAAAATGGGAACTTATCATTTGCAATCGAGTCTGTTTACAAGGAGGGCAGCGAAGATCACATCCCTTTGTAGGACGAACAGCGAAAGTAGACGAGGAAACAATACACGAGAAATTGTTTTGTATTATCATACCCCTTTCTCGGAACACATAACAAAAGAAGTTTTCAATACTAAGCACGCTACATACTTTTTTTTTTTTTGTACTTTGCGACCGTTTCTTCAAAAGCAAATCTGAACTTATAAAACATAAACAATAACAAAATTTTGCTCATTTATTAGGGTTTAGCTCATCAAACCTGTGTGTTCCGTGGCTGTTTACTGTGATAGCGTATTGACTGGTGAACTGTGACCGGCGTACTGATTGGTTTACTGTGACTGGTGTGCTGTTACTGGTGTACTGTGTATGGCTGTAGGCAATCAGTATCGATTACAGTGTTATTATTGTTACGCAAGTAAATATCTTAACCCAACTAAATCTTTGAGAAAGCAGTTATTTCACAGAACAATTGTGCAGTAGGCGTTAAATCATTGAATTATAACCCTTCATTTTTGCTTTTAATTGTTCGTTGGTTTTTCCTCTAGACTTTTACTAACGTCTCCACAATGTTGCACTTATGGAGAAAGTACACTCCGACTTGTGAGAATGGCTTTTCAACTGAGACATAATTTGTATTTTTATTTCTATGATCATAAACTTGTGAATTTATTCTTTAAATTTGTAAACGGTCGATTTCTTTTCGTTGAAAGAAGATGGAGCACGATTTGTGAGAAGAGAATTGAAACAATTAGTTACAAAACTCAGTCCACAATTTTCTGCAGAAAATCAGAAAAGGAGCTCCTAGGATCTCGTTTCTTGGTCAAAGGTTATAACCAGCTTCCGTGAAAGGAATGTAGCTGCACCCCCCACCACCTGAACGAAGAGAGTGTCAAAGCCAGAACCTAACCCACTTCCTCGTCTCTGGAAAATCTGTGTCTTTGGGAGTAAAGAAATTTCGCAGGTGCCAACAGAGCTCCTGGAACTGGCAGAGTTATGTCAGTATTGGAAGCAGACGAAAATCCGAATCGTCATAGTGACTGTAAGATTGATCTTGAAGTGAAAAAATATTAAAATGAATGCAGTTGAATCATTTTGTTCGTACACGTTTTTCACTGAACGATGTGAACACAGAAGCATTTGCTCGAATCATCGTTGACACTTTGCTGTGAATGCCCTGCATGCAGTTCTGTCGTATTCTGCTCTGTTGGGATCTAACACTATGGTGAATGCGATGCATGCAGTTCTGTCGTATCCTGCTCTGTTGAGATCTAAGACTATGGTGAATGTATTGCATTCTACTTTATTTTATACTTCTATGTATCGATCTATTACTATGCTGAATGTTTTCTATTCGATTCTGTTCTGTCCTTCCTATGACTGTATCTTCGGTTATAGTGAATGTTTCGCATTTGATTCTGTTATGTACGGATTTACGATTATGCTGAAATGTATCTGAAGATGTTTTATGACAATTGTGTTAATTAACCTTTTTGAATTTGCATATTTTCACTAAATTTCTCTGCTCAGAGTTTGGGGTGACTTTATTTGACAAGAAGAATTATTCTTTCCTTTCTCTAATCAACGACAATTAAGTTAATTTTAAAATTGGCTTACATATTCTTTGTGTACGATAAGATCTTACATGTAAACCATACTTTTCTGACTAGAAATAAATACATAAATCTTTTGGCGATGAGTATATTTGAACTAAAGGAAACTTTTTGTATTATGATTAATCTACTTACTACAGACAAGTGTTGTACTGAACGCACGACACAATTATACAAGATAATATTGCAAATGCGATTTAATGTTATTCCAACGACACAATTATACAAGATAATATTGCAAATGTGACTTAATGTTATTCCAACGACACAATCGATTAAGATTCGCAACTTTCTATTATTATAAACACTAAACGAAAGGCAGCATATAGACTTCGTGGGGTAGGGTGGGAGAACACACATCAATCCTAGTGCGCATAACAACATGGACAACAGCACCCTTCAGTATTCAAGAATCAGCACATATCCATACACATACAAACGAATAGTTTAGTCAGAAAAGGGAATGTTTGTATCAGCGAACACACCTGCACATAGTGGGGCATAAATGTAGTCAATCCACATGGCAAGCCGAAACTCCACAAAAACGAAAAGCTGCTCGTCTTCAGACAAGTAGCCAATCGGCACGTCTTGCAGGTCACCAAGGGCTTGCCGCGGAGTCTCTGCAAGGGACGTAATCGTGTAGAAACTGTTAGAACTCGCATTCTGTAAGTCTGTCGACATCGTGGATTGATCCGTGTGGCGTGCCATCATGTTTCCGTTATTAAAATCTTACCTGAGGTGGATGGTGCTTGTTTGGTTTCTCATTCTAAATCTGACAATTCTGTAAAGATTACAGTGTGTACATGTGGTGTATGTTGTTTTGACTGTTTAAGCTACACGAAGCTGAATAGGCTACACTATAATATGTATAGTGTCTGCGTTTATTCTGTTTATTCTGAACTACACGATGCAGTATAGGCGACAATGTAACAAGTTTAGTGTCTATATTTTGTCTGTCTAACTCTAAACTGCACATAGAGTATCTTCTTACACTAAACAACACGGTGTTGCATAGACTCTGATGTACACAGTTTTGTGTCTTCTTTTGATGTACACGTGTCTTGTCTACCCTGTATTCGTGTCGCATCTACCCTTGATGTACTCGTGTCGTGTCTACTCTTGATGTACTCGCGTCGTGTCTACTCTTGATGTCCTCGTGTCGTGTCTACTCTTGATGTCCTCGTGTCGTGTCTACTCTTGATGTCCTCGTGTCGTGTCTACTCTTAATGTCCTCGCGTCGTGTCTACTTTTGATGTACCCGTGTCATGTCTACTCTTGATGTACTCTGGTCGTGTCTACTCTTTGTTTGTTTACTCTTTCAAATACTGACAGCACAGGCTGAGGTTAAACAAAATTATTTACTTTAAATTAAATTGATTGAACCTAAAGAATGATGTAAAGTAAGCAATCTATAAGCATTTCGATATAACACAGCAAAGAGGAAAAATATAATGAAATGGTGAGGAAAGCAAGGACAGGAAAAATGAAGTGATGACATTAAATTACTGTAGGTCTTCTACCGGCACAAATTGATATTTCCCTAATAAACAGGAGGGAACTTTATATTTTTCCCTAATAAACAGCAAGAAAACTTTTCAATAAAATGTACATGTTCCTAGTAAACAACAAGTTTTGAATAAAAATGGCGTCCATCGCCAAAGTGCGGAAATATGTTCAATTGACTGTTTATGTTTTCCCTCTATTTTAAACATTTCGACATGGGTGGTCACGCTAGCACACAAAATGTCATATATGGTACTTTTTTCTCTAACATGTAAAAACAAAATTCTAATAGCTGCTTGAATGCAGTCGCAGCAACAACATTTCTCTCCATGAACTCTATATTCCTACTATGTTCAGCTTAACGTGCGCCCGCAAACATCCCTTCAAACGTGCGTAAATATATTGTAATCCTGAGAGGTATACGAATAAAATGCTCGCCATCGTAATACGAAGTCAGTAAAACGTTTTATGGACACTTTCATAAGCTTGTGATGTTGAATACAACATGCCTGTCTTTTCCTATCTTATCCACTGACGCTGAATGAAGAAGTGCGAGGAATTAAATAGCAAACGAAAATCAATTACACGCACTTTTATTTGAAACGATTAAGATAGAATACGCCATACTGGTGAGCATGCATTCGCATACAGTGAGAGAAATTAAAAACAAAATTAAACATAGAGTTAACAGTTTTAAAGACGTATTAAGAATGTAAAAAAATGAATCTTTTAAGGAAATATGCACAATGGAAATATTTATATTTATATTACATTAAAATGTAAAATGAAAATTACGCATTATTCATAGCAGTTTTATTCTAATGATAGTGATTTATAATTTTCTACTAAGTAATCAATTCATCCATGAAGAAATTCAAAACATGAAAAAGCGCTTCTACCATAATTTTAATAATAATGGCACAATTATAGGTTAAGTAATACTTTTACAAACATAAAAATTAAAGTTAATGTAATTTGCTTGCAAGCAATTACTCTTAAAATCTGTATTTTCAGAATGCTGTGGAAATCAAAACAAGAAGAAAAAAACAAAAATAGTAATAATAATAATAGTACAATTCTGATTTTATAAAAAAAATGTGTACTTATCCCGAAAAAAACAAAAATTATATATAGATTAGTATTAGAAGTATGTCTTTGAACAGGCCTAACTGTCCATCCTAAAATAAAATCAGATGTTGAAATTAGGTTAGTTCAATAGAAAAGATTGCGATATGTGATATTTAGATTGGGTAAAACTATTAATATTTGCTTATCGTGTGCAAACTACTTAAAAACTTTGTGTTTGAGAAACTCTGGTCTTCTGAGGAAAAATTACCTCCACCCCTCTCTCTAACTGAACAAACGGCTCACACACAGAACTGTTTGATAAAGACGTGCATTGTAAATATTGACACAATACTTTGCGGATCGTATCTATATCAAACGTTTTACGACATCTTTTATTCTTAGTATATCTCTCCATTAGAGAATTAGACAATGTACGGATAATTTAATATTAATGTTAGTGATTTTTTGGGATGGGGTGCATAATAAAAGTATTAGTGCATGCTATATATCTTTTACGTCTCTCTCTCTCTCTCTCTCTCTCTCTCTCTCTCTCTCTCACACACACACACACACACACACATTCAAGCAATAAACACAATACAGTATGCCCTCTTACAAAACTTAAAGGGAGGAAAGTGGGGTTCGATCATCCCTTGGCAGTTAAAGGACAGTGTTCATGATTTGTCTTTTCCTGATTCCCTCCTAGTGATCATTTCAAGCACAAGAGTAGGTAAGTTTACTGACCTACGCTAATCAATGATATCAAATCATAAATACCAACTATGGAAAATCCCGCTACTTCGCGACTCCGTAATTATTCGCCTGATAACTCGGCATAATGAGCGTATCCAACAATCACTAGTGACATAATGCAAACGTTGTGTTTTCTAGTAGAGCACAATTCGTCAAACTGTTAACTGACAAGAGAGCGCGCCATATCCGGAAAATGCCATCTCAAGCTGATGAGTTCTGTCCATTAATTCGTTGTTGTTAATGGGACTGATATGGGCTGAGCTACAAATAAACGATACTGGAAAGAACCGTATCGTAAATATTCTCTCTAACAAAGATAATAATATAATAAAAGTTTTGCACGACACTTATAGCATTTATAATAGTATTGAAGAGCAGAACATTTTTAAAAATTAGTGCTGATCGTTGACGTCATGGTACAAAGTCGAGCACTAACCTTGGTTCGTTGTACAAAATTTCTTGGTTCGCTGGTTACTGTCATAAAAATGTACTGAGTATTAAATATGTGGTTTAATAACTCTTGGCTCATTGCACATTGGTTCAATGTGTACTGTCATAAAATATGCATTAATAGCAATAATAATAGCAAATTACACATTATTTGTTGGTTCACTGATTACTGTCGTAAAATATGTATTAATATCAATAATAATAACACATTACACATTATTTGTTGGTTCACTGGTTACTGTCGTAAAATATGTATTAATAGCAATAATAATAGCACATTACACATTATTTGTTGGTTCACTGGTTACTGTCGTAGACAAAATATCGAATAGTAATTATGTTATGTCTAGTAATCCTTTCTCGCGTTTTATTTTTTTATTTTTGTGATTGCTGAGGCTTGTGTTTTCGCCCACATCTTCTTTGTGTAAGTCATTGTCTTGTGTTTAGATAACTTGGCAACGTTTAGTTTAAAAAAAAAACAACAACCACTCTAGATCTAATTATTGATTTAAGTCACGCGCATTGCAAATGAGTTGAGATTTGCACCCTGTCACTTGCTGTTTATTAAAATCTTAAATGCTTTCTTCACGTGGACTTCGTTTTTCTTGGGTTAGTAGTTGAAATCTAATATCTTTGTTGCCAAAAGGTATTCTCACTCTCCAGAGCGGAAATCAAGCCCAAGAAATACTGCGAGGGAACAACACTAGAAATGGTTCAAATGCAACAGGAAGAACTTGGTGATTTTGTTTACCTTTCTGCGAAATATATGTTCCTGGTTGGGTAATTAGAAACGAAACACCTCTCAGCCCAACCCGTGTGCCCATGGTTATGTTACCCACTGGAATTTGTTCCAATCGTTTTATACCAACCGTCCGAACACTTATTTCGTTGCGCGAGATTCATGGCGTCGAGTGTGAATTGAAAATTCCAGCGCAAGAAAGAGCCAGCCAAGTACTTAGGAAGTGGGTATTTCCAATAAGCATCTGTTTTATTTCTACTTTACGAAACACGCGATTGATCAAACAGCTTTACAATTAAACACTTATCTGCACTGCTTCAAGACGCAATTTCCGAAATGAACAATATAAGAAGTCTTTGCAGTAAAGCATACTACAAAGCAATACAGTAAAAATAAATAATTTTGTGATCATTCATTTAAAGCGGTGTTATATTGCGAACTGTGTGTGTGTGTGAGAGAGAGAGAGAGAGAGAGAGAGAGAGAGAGAGAGAGAGAGAGAGAGAGAGAGAATCTGAAAAACAGATAAAACAAAAATATTCAGGGAAAAGACAGACATTAAAACATGAGGCAAATGTGTGTGTAAGTGTGTGTGTGTGTGTGTGTGTGTGTATGTGTGTGTGTGTGTGTGAGAGAGAGAGAGAGAGAGAGAGAGAGAGAGAGACTGACATAAATATAAATAAAAGAAAAAGAGAGGACGTGTGAGGAATAAAGAGAGGAAGAAAACGGGAAGAGAATTAGAAGCGGAATTAGAAGACAAGAGACAAATAGAAATATTAGTATATTTGTATATCACTATTTGTCTCTTGTTTTAGGATTATAACTCTATTGACCCAGAAAGTCAGACTTCTTCAATATAATTTTCAGGCTCAACGCCAGACTTCTTGCAATCTATAATTCTGCGGAATCAATAGACTGATTTATTACAGCCTACTCTACTCTTTCACAAGCCTTATTTCATATGTATAACTCTACAGCCTGCACTACTCTTTCACAAGCCTTATTTCATATGTATATCTCTACAGACTACTCTACTCTTTCACAAGCCTTATTTTATATGTATAACTCTACAGTCTCAAAAATGTGATTTCTTTAATCTAAAACTCCAAGACTCAAAATGTCTGATTTCTTAGAATTCAGTAACTCTACTAACTAAAACACATGGCTTCTTAATCCATAAGTCTACAGAATAATTTAAAGCGTCAATGAGTTGTCTATTTTTAGAACTTACGGTAGAATATTTGTCTTCTTCTACAAATGCCGTGGACAGTATATAATAAATATTTCTATTTATACTGCAGTGGGTTGAAGGTTGTAATTTAATTTGTTATGTAAGACGCCGTGTACCTTTGCGTACATATGAAACACTGTAAGTTCACCGAAGATTGCACACAATCCCCCTCCCACCCACCCGAACACATTGCGCGAAATCGACCCGGGCAAGAGGCACTTTCCATACTTAATAAATGCAACCACCTCCCTTTCACGTGAGCACCCACCCACCCCATACACACACATGCGGGGTCAATGCATGCAGACCTCCAACCAAACGCTCGACTTGACAAGTGTTAATAAACATCTAAGTTTTAACTATTTTTCTGTCGATATCAACCTGCCTTGTTTAAATCCTCATAAACTCTGACGCATTTTGCCATTTTACAGTTTGACGTCAATTGTGGCGACTACTCCAGTCATTAACTATGATTCAATCTCTTTAATAAGTCTTAATTTTGCATTGGCACTCTTAGGTGGATATAGGGTTCAGGGCTGAATTAATTTGATCTAAATCGTATAAATACAAATCACCAAACAATACACGACAGCTAGCAATCAGTTATAATACATCTAATTCGTGTACATTCAATCTCTAATTTAATTTATTGATGTCCATAAAAATCAAGTTTATTTTCATTGATGAAAGACAACAGGCCCAAGATGCCGAACAAGCGCTGCAAGGTCTCCGGTCATTCTCTTCTTTCTACACATTACACCCCCCATTGCCACCGGGTCTCGGACAAGTCCGAGGCAAAATGTGATTTCTCTACATACTAAAGTACAAATACACTCATTTTGATTTCTTCTTGAATTATAGGGCAACCTGAATCTCAGATATTTTGTTTCAAAATGCTCATCGTCTTGAACAATGTCCATCAGCACATATGAAAGTGGAAACCATTTCTTATTTAATACATGTCAAGGTTTCTAATTATGGAATTCATTTGAAATTTCCTATCTGTCATTTATTTGCCTTTCTTGACATTGTTAGTGTTAAGCTGTTTCGACCTCCACAAGAACTTAATGTGCTTGTGTTTTATGTTGAGACTAGTTTCCAAATTTATTCATTAAGTGACATATAGACGCTTATGCACACTGATAAAGTGCAATATTGCAAGAGTTGTACTCTTATTCTATATATGATGACACTATAGTCCAGTGTCATTCACATTTAAAACAATGACAAGCTGTTATGAACAGAACTATCTAATTTAAAAACATGACAACAAATTTCATCCAGTTTAATGCAAAAACTACATGTTACTCGTCATAAATTTAAAAGGCCCATTAAAAAGAGAGAGAATAGTCAGGCAAAACGTGCGACTAACGAAATTTTCTTTTCACTTTGCCTTGTCTAATTCGATAAGTTTGAAGGTATGCTAGCAGACACTCCCCCCCCCCTCTCTCTCCTTTCCTCCTCTTTCTTTTTCTGGTATTGCAAGTTCCCTGCACTACAATTCTCATAAATCGTATATGTTTATTTCAGGCCGTGATGCGTTCTTACCCCTCCCCCTCCAAATAGTAAACAGACATTTAGTTATAGATATCAAGTTTTGACGCACCATGTGACGTCATTGCATGAGTGTTTTCAGCCGATAATCTGTTTTTCCCATCACGTGGTTTTGTCTGGTAATATGGATTTTCTTTGTAATTTTTATGTGGCTTCAACCGACGATTATGAAGTCTAACTGTGATTACTGAATACAAATTAAAACTTGTGATGTTTTTTCCTTCCAGTTAGCAAAGTATATTGCGATTTCTTGTGTGCAGACATTATTTGTGTTGTTTTGTTCGTGTGTGTGTGTGTGTGTGTGTGTGTGTGTGTGTGTGTATGTGGGTTTGTATGTGTGTATATATATATACACTACTTTGTGTTGCTTTGTTTTATTGTGTGTGTGTGTGTGTGTGTGTGTGTGTGTGCATACATTACTTTGTGTTGCTATGTTCGTGTATGTGTGCATGCATTACTTTGTGTTGGCATGCTCGCGTATGTATGCATAAAATTACTTTGTATTGCTATGATCGTGTAAGCGTGCATACTTTGTTTTGCTATGTTCGTGTAGTTGCACGTACGTTACTTTATGTTGCTATGTTCGTGTAGTTTTACGTACGTTACTTTGTGTTGCTATGTTCGTGTAATATGTGCATGATAAAGTTTTGTGATGAATCCGAGTGTACGATAGTATATGTTTCCACGTGAGATAAAGTGTGACCACATTGTTTCCACGTGAGATAAAGTGTGACCACATTGTTTCCACGTGAGATAAAGTGTGACCACATTGTTTCCACTTGAGATAAAGCGTGACCACAATATTTCCACATGAGATAAAGTGTGACCACATTGTTTCCACGTGAGATAAAGCGTGACCACAATATTTCCACGTGAGATAAAGCGTGACCACATTGTTTCCAGTCAGGAAAGAGTGGAATTTACCTGCAGTACAATCTGGCATATTCTTAAAACTTCGCAGGAAGCATGTGTTTTAAATTTAGATATATTTATTAAGATACATAATATCTAAGTATATTTGTAAAACTGAACGATCTGGACATTGACCTACTTCAGTGAAATTGCCAGAATAAACATCTGGCTGTTTGAAAATAAGATATGAATGAATTTTGAGAGTGCTTTCAGAGATGAATGTGCCATTATCTCTCTCCCGGAAGCACACACACACACACACACACACACACACACACACACACACACACACACACTAATAAAAGCACACTCAGCGAGAGTAGCATGCAATGTCAAATTAAAAAAGACAAGAGGACTAAAAATATAAAATAGCTGATTGCAAGAATGTAGGCAGACCAAGTGAACGACAGACAGAAAAGAGAGATGTAATGACTGACTGAAAACGAACGAATGAATGAAAGCGAAGAAGAACATTGACCCAATTTTCTTATCCCGCACCGTACTGCAAGGAAAAGATAATCCAGTATTCCATGTTGCAGAAGAAGCTTTGACTCTTGAGAGAGAGAGACGCGTAGCCCGCGCAATTCATTCACCGAGAACCGTTGCAGAAGTCAGCGTAAATGTAACCACAGGCGGTACAACGTCTACACTGGTACGCACGGTACAAATGGCTTACAACGGTAATCGACTGAAAGTGTCCAATGGAAATGAAGCTAAAGACGGACCTTGCAAAATAGTTCTCCTTGGAAGTCCGGGAGTTGGCAAAACAGGTCAGTAGGCGCCGTACTATTTTATTAAGTGGACAGACTGAGGTATGAATTATTTAAATTTAGAAAGGTAAGTAAGTGAAAGATGTATTTGTTTCGTGATATTAGTAGGAATTAACTTAGGTATGATCGAAGGCAGAGTTTCGAATGATAATTACATTCTTAAAGAATCAAATGAGTATAGGCCAACTTTCGCAATTAATGAAGTTAGTATTGGTAAAATTGGAAATAGTATAAATTCGTGTATGAAATCAGGTGAGACAGAAAAATAAATCTGTATGCTTTATTGTAGTTTACAATTATAAATATTACGTAATTATTAAAATCAGTAGAGATAGAAGAATACATCTGTATAATTTATTATAGTTTTCAATTTTTATAATTATTAAAAATCATTAGAAATCAAGGGGTCAGTCATCCTGATGGTAAAATTGTTAGAGGTAATTAATACAAGGACTTTAAAATAATCGAAATTAGTAAAGACAGAAAGAACCATTAAGTTAATGATAACAAGAAGTGAAATGTTTGTAAATGATTAATATTGTTATCATTTGAAGGATGAAGGACTTTTATTTATCTTCAATGACTGGCATTATCAAAAATCAAAAATTAGGTTTTTCTTTTAAACGATTGCTATTAGTATAGATTAGCCTTTTTACTAATTGAATGGTAATAATAAACGAACAAAATCAATTGTTATTAATGGCTAAAATAAACAGGGGCTAAATAACAAAATATAACGTATTAGAGTTGAAGAGAACAGTCTTATTAAAGAGTTAAATCAGAGTCCATAAATCTCATTACTGACCGAAATAAGTGAGATCAAGGCACTAGTCTCAATACCTGAAACAAATCTCATTACTATTTTTACTATAATTACAGGAGCAGAATCAGTACTCTTACTGCAGACGAAATTTAGTAAGATATTAAAGGTAAACTCTTTGTAAGGAATGAAAGTTTGGAAATTAAAATAAGCACTCTGTGTTAACGACTGAAATTAGAAAAAATAGAATATAATAAGGAACTAGTTTATAGCATTACGTCTTTCCTTATTACTCATTATAGTGATTTGTGAGCTTAGTTCTCTCGTTCTCTTTACTCATTATAGTGATTTGTGAGCTTAGTTCTCTCATTCTCTTTACTCATTATAGTGATTTGTGAGCTTAGTTCTCTCGTTTTCTTTACTCATTATAGCAATTTGTGAGCTTAGTTCTCTCGTTTTCTTTACTCATTATAGCAATTTGTGAGCTTAGTTCTCTCGTTCTCTTTACTCACAGCGATTTGTGAGCTTAGTTCTCTCGTTCTCTTTACTCATTATAGCAATTTGTGAGCTTAGTTACCTCGTTATTTCTAGCGATTATTAATCATTAATATTATTATTAGCGATTTGTGAGCTTAGTTCTCTCTTTCTCTTTACTCATTATAGTGATTTTTTAGCTTGGCTCTTTCTATTCTCATTATAGTGAGTTTTGAGATTAATTCTCTCGTTTCTCTACATATTATAGTGATTTGTGAGTTTGGCTCTGCATCAACTCATTATAGTGACTTATGAGCATGACTCTCTCTCTTTCCTCATTATAGTGATTTGTGAGTTGGCTCTCTCTCTTTCCTCATTATAGTGATTTGTGAGTTGGCTCTCTCTCTTTCCTCATTATAGTGATTTGTGAGTTGGCTCTCTCTCTTTCCTCATTATAGTGATTTGTGAGTTGGCTCTCCCTCTTTCCTCATTATAGTGATTTGTGAGTTGGCTCTCTCTCTTTCCTCATTATAGTGATTTGTGAGTTGGCTCTCTCTCTTTCTCTCTACTAATTTCAGACACCCCCACCTCTTCCATCTTCTTAATTGCAAAGGAAACTAAAATATTTCAATGGAAGACAATAATAGTTGCCTAAGAACTAGGTCACAGACAACCCAACGAGTTCAGGACAAATGTGTCTGTTTTCTGAGTCATGAGAAATTCTGTGTGATGGTACGAGATGGGCGGCCGCCAAACATTCCATTCTTCTTTTAGACTCTCAAGGCTTCATACTCGTGAGAGTGGGCTTGAGGTTAGATCTTGCATTTCACATCTATCTGTTAGCTCTCTCATCGATCTCTGTCAACATTATACAGTCTTGGCCGAACTAGTAGGTCAAGTTGTAATAATTCTTCAGATATTTAGCCTACTGACCACGTGACCGGCACCGTCTGTCTCTGTTCGCGCCGAAATCAACTCCATAGGATCAGTCAGTACTGCTTGTCAAAGTAACATCATTTAGAAAAGCCCTCTCAGACACCACTGGTAAAAATAGTTTTCTGCAGTGAAAGGTCATTCAGGTAGAACTTATGATTGAACTCTGTATGGTAAGTTATGACTATGCTTCTTATGCTTTTGTGCATTTATGAGTGTTCCTTTATGTTTATATTAGGTGTTCTAATTCATTCCTTTCTATTTTCTTCTTTCATTTACCTATCATCTGTCCCCTCCTTTTTTCTATGTATCAATGACAAGCGTCTGGTACGCCAGTCATTATTGTAGTGTCCATCAGAAATTTAGGAAGTGCAGTTGTATGTTCTAGAATTGGCACCCTATTGTCACTGTTGGCATCAGAAATTTAGGAAATGCAGTTGTATGTTCTAGAATTGGCACCCTATTGTCACTGTTGGCATCAGAAATTTAGGAAATGCAGTTGTATGTTCTAGAATTGGCACCCTATTGTCACTGTTGGCATCAGAAATTTAGGAAATACAGTTGCATGTTCTAGAATCGGCACCTTATTATCACTGTTGGCATCAGAAATTTAGGAAATACAGTTGCATGTTCTAGAATCGGCACCCTATTATCACTGTTGGCATCAGAAATTTAGGAAATACAGTTGCATGTTCTAGAATCGGCACCCTACTGTCACTGTTGGCACGCTAGTAACTGTCCCGTCGTTGTACCTCAATGATCAGGCACAAGACCTGCTGAGTTCCTCAGATGCAAATAGATTAAAAGCCCAAAGGCTGTGCTACATATCTGC
Organism: Sinotaia quadrata; assembly: GCA_028829895.1. Lineage (NCBI taxonomy): Eukaryota > Metazoa > Mollusca > Gastropoda > Architaenioglossa > Viviparidae > Sinotaia > Sinotaia quadrata. The sequence continues at coordinate 84,763,438 of CM054181.1, forward strand.
TGACCAGGCCGACGTGAAAACCGCCTCACCGGCACAGTCAACATAGTTTAAAGAAATAAAATATGCAAACACTCTCGCTCTGTTTAATAATGGACATTATTCGAAATCTTGACTTGTCAAAATGCACTTGAGTCATTGTGAATTTTAATTCTTTCTGCCACCATTACTCATTTCTCTAAAGTATCCATCCATCTCTAAGTTTACGACAATTTGCGTCTTCCTTTTTACTGTTGTCATCGTTTTCATGTCAGGTTGGGATTGAGGGCCTCGTAGCCGTTTCGTGATTATTGATATTTAAATTATTCTCTTGATTGTCGAATTCTTCGTAATACCTGACAAAATGCCTACTCAAGTGTACGCGTGGTTGGCCACGATGGGGTTTAAATGCAATTAAGTCTTTTTATAACATCTTTCTTAACACCCATGCCACACTCCGCATGGCCAATGTAGTTCATTGATTCTTGGATTAACAATGATTATGCTACACCCTGTATGTCCTGTGCAATTCTCTCGATCTCTGTTGATTTCAATCATTAGAAACAACTGATTTCTATTCATTTCAAGGCCCTGATCTATTTTAACTTCAGTCATCAGGAATACGGCTGATTGCTGTTGATTTCAGTCATTTGGAATACAACTGATAATTATAATCACTGACTTCAGTCATTAAGAGTACTGTTAATCGTTACTAATTTCAGTAATTACAAATACATCTTAATGCTATTGTTTACTAAAATTAAGGACACCAACGAATCGTTACACTGATTTCGATCATTAAGAATGCAACTGATCTCTAGTGATTTCAGTCATTGAAAATACGAATGATCTTATTGATTTTAGGCATTTAAGAATGCAACTGATTGATAAAGATTTCGATCACTGAGAATAAATCTTTGAATGTTGTCAATGCAAGACTTACATAATTCGAACCTGTTGAATCCTGCATGAAAAACCGTGTGCTGATTGTGCTTTTTTCTCTTTTTCTCCAGCACTTACAGTTCGTCTGCTAACAAGGCGTTTTATTGGCGAGTACTGCCCGACCCTAGGTAAGTGCAGATAACTCATGGATGCTTAAATCACTGCTTGCCTCCATGTATTATTTTCATCGCAATTTAATGAAGCCTTTGCAGCGAACATTATAAACAGAACATTAGTGGAAAACTGTTTTTTCTCAAATTGCTCGATGGTTCATTGCTTTTTCTGACGTTTTGTTGCATACAACTGATTTGTGTGCTTGTGCGCGTGCTAGAAACGTTTTGCGCTTTTTCTGACGTTTTGTTGCATTGCTCTTACAACTGATTTGTGTGTTTGTGCGCGTGCTAGAAACGTTTTCCGCTGTTATTACGACTGATCTGATCGTTGTTTGTATACATATGCAAGGTATGTGGGTGCGTTGCTGTTGGGGGTGTACAAACGTTTTGCGCTGTTATTACGACTGATCGTTGTGTTTGTATATGTTTGCATGTATGTGAGTACGTGGCTGTTGGAGGGGGGTGCATGTAGAAGGAGAACATTCGCATGTAAGCTAATTAATTTATAAAATAAATATTATGGCAGGTGAAAATTTGCTGAAGTCCCTTTAAGAGAACGAATGGTGGAAATCTTGTTCTCCCTGTTCATCCCCTTTATTTCTGAATTCTTAAATTTAAGACTGTGATATGTTTTAAAACGTGTACTCTGTCCGGAACATAATGTACAAAATGCCTTTATAAGTTCAACAATGTTTTCATAACATTTCAAAGTGTAATTTAGAATTAAGCGCTTATATGTTGCACCAACTTTGGTTGAATATCGTTTCTTATTTATTTTTTATTTCTTGGGAGGGGTGGGGGTATTACTGAGTTATTGGCCCTATTTATTAATTATTTACGCAGTTGTATATTCATCGTTTAGTCATCATCGGTGTCGTCATCATCAAACATGAATATTTTCATCATTTAAATAACATAATTATAGCTATTATGCTTGGAAACATTCCGTCTTCATCAACATCATCGTCCTCATTGTCTTCATGATTCGTCATCACCATTATCGTCATCATCGTGAACATCGTTGTCTTTCGTTAACAACAACGTCGTCATTATTGTTGCTGTCGTTTGTATTGTATCCAGCAAAAGCGTTGTAAATTTATCATAGTCTGTTTCATCATTATTAACGTCTGCATCATTAGCAACGTCATTATCGTCAGCATAAAGTGGCACTCATGTGTGTGGATGCTCCAACTCTTGAAACCTATCTTGCTTGAATGCACATTGTATTGCTTAGAGATTGCGTGGTTTCCACTCAAACATTTGTGCGTTATCATTGCTTACTTTCATTTGATAAAACGACTTGCTTGCTTGATAACACTACATTCTGCAGGTGTATAGCAAGTGACACTTTTATATGTAATTTACATCTTATGTGAGAAAATGTGTTTTGTCTAATTTTGCTCTTCAGGTGTATACCAAGTAACATTTTTATATGCAATTTACATCTTATGTGAGAAAAATTGCTTTATCTACTTTTGCTATGCAAGTGTATACCAAGTGACACTTTTATATGTAATTTACATCTGTTGTGAGAAAAACTGCTTTGTCTACCTTTGCTCTGCAAGTGTATACCAAGTGACACTTTTATATGTAATTTACATCTGTTGTGAGAAAAATTGTTTTGTCTACTTTTGCTCTGCAGAAAGCGCGTACAAATACCAGACTGTAATTGACGAAGACGACGTCAGGTTGGAGATTCTTGACACCGCTGGACAGGTCAGTTTTATGTTGTCACTGCATTAGTAAGACAGTACATGTGTGAGCACACCTAGGAACATCCTAAATACCACTCTTGGAAAATTCGAATATAATTTAATTTAGTATCCCCACCTCCCACCCCCAACTTAGCTTGCGGAACAAAACAACTAAGGGTTTGAGTTACCATTGTTACGATTTTCTCCGAATTCAATTTATTAGAATGAATGTGCATAATGCTATTTGAAGTTTGCATCCATTCAATGGCATGCATTTGGTAGATGTGTGATTTAGTGTTATGTCAAGGTCATTTTCAATATATTCCAAAAGCAAGGCGTGAGGGTTAAGATAAATATTTTTAACATGAAAACTAAAATAAACAGCAGAGGAGAACCGTCCCCATCACCAGTAAAACGTCGAATTTGGTATGAAAGTTTCCAGGTTGTTAATAATGTTACTTTATGAGAATGCTTTTATTAAAGGCAAAGTTATGAGAATGTTTTTATAATGGCAGTTTTATATGAGAATGCTTTTATTATTGCAATTATATATGATAATTTTTATAATGGCAATTTTATATGAAAATACTTTTATAATATCACTTATAAATGCTTTTATAATATTGCTTGGACTGTGATAATTTTAATAAGTATGCTTTCAGAACGACCCTTTTGTAATTAAATTTTTACAATGATCGTTTTCATATTAAAGATATTATAATGACTCTTTAATAAAGAGATACTTTTATAATGACCCTTTTATAATGGACCTCTCATAATGATGTCTTCTAATGACACAAACGGTTTTTTTTGTGAAAATTAAAATTTAAAATTTAAAACAAAAACATAAGGAACATAATTAATTTTCCAATGTTTGTCTGCTCATCAAATACTTGATATTGGTCGTTGTAGTAGTCTCCTAATGCTGCCCCAAATTAACTTCTTTATGTTTTTCTTGTCGTATAGAGCAATAATTATGTCTTCATTGCTACACAAAGTGTGACGTATACGATGTGTACATTTACGTCACCACTTTATCTCATCATCCACAACCACAAGTTGTCTAACGCATTTTTTCATCTTCCACCCTGTTCAAAAGGTCCGCAATTACTGGAAAGACGGGTACGCGTTGTGGGGAGACTGTTTTATCTTCGTGTACTCTATCACGGACCGCGCCAGCTTTCAGGAAGCGACGCAGTTTAAGCGCCAAGTGGAGGCTGTGCGGAAGTCTACATCAATCACGTGTGCGCTGGTCGCCAACAAAAACGATCTGCTTCACGACCGTCAGGTACATTTAAATTATTCGTGTTAAAAGGTCATAGCTTCGATAGCATGCAGCACTCACACCTTATCTATTCGGCAGTCCAGTATTTGTGTACGTTTTACCTATCCGGCAGTTTAATATTTATGTACGTGTAAATGTTAGTACAATACATAATTTATTTACTTTTATTTATTCGGCAGTCCAGAATTTGTGTACGTTTACTTATCTAGCAGTCAAATATTTATGTACGTTTCCTTATCCGACAATCCAATATTTAGGTATATTTACCTAAATGACAGTCCAATATATACATTTATTACTTTCACTTATCCGGCAGTACAATAAAGGTATTTATGTACGTTTACCTAACTGATAGTCCAGTGCATGAATTTATACATATTTACTTATCTGGCACTCTACTATTTATGCATGTTTACCTGACAGTTTATGTACGTTTACTTATCCGGAAGTTCAGTACATATGTACATTTACAAATCCGGCAGTCCAATGTTTATGTATGTTTAGATATCCAGCAGTCCAATATTTTTGCATGTTTAATTAACTGACAGTCCAGTACATGCATTTACATATCCGAAGGTCCAAGTTTTTATATACTTTTTCATGTCCGGCATACATACATTATAACCTATAGTGCAGCCCAATATTTATAATTACGCTTTATTCATACTAATTAAATTATTTAGCCAGGATGTAATAATGGGCATCTATTATGTATTTTTTAATTTAGAAAAATTAATACATGTTTCTACATCAAGGAAAGGGGCCGATGCCAAGGGCTAAACTACTCTAATTCTTTATCACAGGAACAGCATTTTGCTTATATGTAATTTGTAATTTGATTTAATGGTTCAAGAATGTTAATTTGAGTAGCTCAGATAATTAATTAATGCATGTGCACTCTCACACACGTGTTCACGAACAGAGAGATACACCAGCATGCAACACATCACCAATACACACAAATGACTTTTGGTCATTTTCAACTACACAACATACACATTTGCGGGCATGCATATATCTATACCCATTTAAACGTTTTCATACAAACACACATACATATACAAGCAGACATAACACATCCAAACAGATTTATTTTATCTACAAGTATCAAGAGACATGTTTTCTTTTTCTTTTTAGCTTTGTTTTCCAGGTCAAATGATGAAATCTCTAACATTTTTAGTGCCGTTTCCAGGTCACAGAATCACAAGGCGAAGAGCTGGCCGACGAGATGGGATGCAGGTTTTGCGAAGTGTCAGCGTCTGACGGGTCGCAGCTGGAGACAATCGCAGGAATCTTTCACGATTTGTACAGAGACTTCAGGAGGAGCAAACAGCAGAAAGACGGACGCCAGAGAAAGACCAGCTCTTCAGCCAAGTTTCGCCAGGCTATTCAGAAAGTCATTACCGGAAAAACCCCTAGCTGGCGAGCATCATCGTCATAATATCAAGAGCTCATTGGCGACAGAGTGCACCGGAAAACTTACACTTGGTGAACATCATCGTCAAGAGCGCATGCGCGATAGAGAATGCCGGAAAGCCTCCTTTTTGCGAGTGTTATCGTCCTATGCGCGCGAGAGAATACCAGAAGGCCAAAGGTGCCTATGTGCACACGAAGTGGTCAACATTGAAAGAGCGCATGCAAGACAGGGAACGTTTAGAGCGACAGGAGATGGCGAGTGGCATCGTCATCTTGCGCAGAACGCATGTGCGTTAAAGAGTGCCGGAAGGGATTACGTGTGCGAATATCATAATCATAATGTCATAAGAATGAACGCACATGACAGTATTGCGGAAGACCACTTTTTTCACATTGCGGGCCTATCTTCAGCGTTTACTTCACAAAGATGAGATATTACATGTGATAAAACTTCCTCTCGTGTGAATGTGTCCGCTAATGCACAATTCGGTACAACAAAACAATTCTCGATGATGAGAAGTTTCTGGACTAATTTTCAATAATTTAACGCCATCTTTAGCAACAGCTATCGATGACATTTTCACAATAAATGTAATCATTATGAGAGCAAAGCTAAGGTGTGCGAGACAAACACTGGAACATTAAAATATACGGTGATTTGTAACCGCAGGATTCTGCATTATGTAAAAAGATATTCTTAGATTTAAAATGCAAGCCAAGTAATTTTTATTGTTTTCTTTTGTGAAATTTGACAGTCCAGTATTACTGCAATCAGTGTCATCAAAATTTGTGCTCATTCATTTTACTTTAAAATAATGCAGTATATACGTTTCGAAAGTATATATGTATCTTATATTATTATGTTTACAGACAAAAGTGCTGGCTAACGGAAGACGAATTATGCACCCTCGGTTGACAAAATAGTCTAGCTAAAAGTACTAGTTAAGCCTGTTGGGTCAGATGTATGCCTAGAGAAATGATAGGAAGATTTACGTAATAATTGTAATATTCCAGTTCAAACTTCCAGTCTTTCAAACTGCAGCTTCACTATAGTTTCTGCTGAAAACAAATGCTTGCATTCTGTTTGCATTAAACAACTCTCACCTTCTCTCTCGCATATATATTCGCACACAGATACAACTACACATACATAATTGCTTATACACACGGACACAACTATACATACATAATTGCTCATACACACAGACACAACTACACATACATAATTAATTGCATATACACACGTGAAAAGTATTTAGTTTGAGAACAAGATGACCAAACGTCATTTGCGATTTTATTACGTACTTTTGCTCACGAGGAATCCGTTGTCTTAGATGATTTTTCTTGGACAACAGATTCCTGTCATAATAATAAAAAATGACTTCCGAGATGTCATGTCATTACTGTCTGTATATTGGTTTACTTCTACAACTGTTTTTCTTGTAGGAAATCTTTCATCATCCAAGAAGATTGATTACAAACTTTAAAAGGCAGTGATGCTATAATACCTGTGATAACCTGGTAGTGATGTTGGAAAAGATGATTACAAGTTTGAGAAATTGGAGTGTAACCTGTAAGTTGACTTTTAGCCTGAATTACACGCACGCAACTAAACAAAGCAGCCACGATGCAATAGCTATGCTTGAAACCTAAACAGTCACTATTAATTCTAATTCTGCAAGTGCTCTATCGGTGGAAGACAAAATGACCGCATTAAACCACCTACTGATGGGATGTGGATCAGACTCGGATAACTCCGAGCGCTCACTAGAGTGTTTGGTTTATTTGTGGTAAATAGTTTGGAGGCAGTAAGAACACAAGATTATGAGTATAGGTCAAAGGCATGTATGAGTCTGCACAGGTTCCATGCAAAGCCCAAAGTTTGCTTAAAACGAAGATCTTTTCAAACTCCTGTTTCAATAGTGTAATGGTTATCCTTCCTGAGGAATTCCATGGGAGAACAATAATGGCTCGAAATCGAGGCTGATATATAGGTGAGAGGTCATGAGACGCGCTGAAGTAACCAGGTAAAAATGACTGCGAAAATGAGGCCGAGGTAAAGGCAAGAAGGCAGAAAGACAAGTAGGTTATGTACATTTTTAATGAATGGTTGGTGGCTTTACGTTAAGAACCGTAACTTTAATAAGTTTAAAAATGCTCACATTCAGTTTATAAAAAACACGTACTGACTAAAATTAATTGTTTATTGCACTTTTGGTATGTTCATTTATTGGACTTTCACATTCATTGTTCATTGGTTGTAAATGTACGTAAGGACACTGAAGTAATTAAAAAAAATATTGTTATTATTATTATTGGGATGATGATGATGATGATGAGGAGGAGGAGGAGGCGGATCGACGACGATGGTGATACTTATTAAAAAATAAGGAGAGGACAGGGTGCCTATTTTGGCACGCCTGAATGTAGCCCACACAACACGCTTGCTTCCAATCTCTGGTCACCTGATCCTGTCAAGCTAAACATTGGGTTGTCGATCTTACTGTTGTAATTATGTTCTAGTTCTTGGAACCATTGTAAATTTTCTTGCAAATAAAACGGCTCACTTTTCTGTGAAGATAAATAACTCATTTAAGAGATGCAACATTTTCTGATTTTGAGAAACTTTACTTGCACGGCTTTATGTATAAGTGTCCTTTCTTCGGTAATTTCTTTTGGTTTTCCTGATATTATTTAAGAAGAGGAAAGGAGAGAGAGAGAGAGAGAGAGAGAGAGAGAGAGAGAGAGAGAGAGAGAGAGAGAGAGAGAGAGAGAGAGAGAGAGAGAGAGAGAGGAGAGAGAGAGAGGGATTTAAGCAAGATGAATATATTAATGACAAATTGACTATGGGCAATATTTGAAGAAAATGTGCAAATAAATTATGCAAAATTAAGGCATGTCATATTATTTATGAAGAAATGCTGTGATAATGATCAAGAGTGAAAATATTTTGTTTCCACTCACATAAGTGCTGCAGGAGTGCTTGGGGTTAATTGAACAGGTGTGCTTGATTTCATTTTAACAGGTGTGCTTTGGATCATTTAACAGGTGTGTTTGCTATCATATGAACGGTTGTGCTTGTAGTCATTTTAACTGCTGTGTTTGAGGTCATTTCAAACAGGTATGCTTGAGGTCATTGTGGCGTTTTATTACGTATGAATGCAGGAAGAGAGAAAGATGAGAAAAATAGAGAGTTGGTTAATTACTCCCTTGCCTGCTGACTTGAAACTAATCCCTGTTTCTCAGCCACACGTGCACACAATTAGTAAACAGGAGCAAGGACGCACCATGAGGATGACGCATCATGAACGGTCTAGTCTTAGGGTAAACATGTAACAATAAACATCTAGCTCTAAGCCCCCCCAGACACCCGCAGTGAATGTAGTCCCTATAACGTAGATGCACAAGACATAATGGGACGATATAAGGAGAGTCAAGAATTATGAATTTTAAAGAAAATCATGTAAATATCTAATTAATCATAATGAAACGTGTCTCTTTGGTGACGTCACAATTAGTGAGGGATTTCAGTGCATATAGTGTGGCAAAGTTAAGGTCTTTGGAGAGTTTCTGGGTTTGACTTATCTGGACCAGAGGAGAATCAGTCCCTCAGCTTGAATACGGAATCAGCAGTTATGCACACACACACACACACACACACACACACACACACACACACACACACACACACACACACACACACACACACACACACACACACACACGGATCCTGGAATGAATATGTGGTTCAAGGACTCCACGAGAACTGATGAAATATAGACATAGCAGCTGATATGTACAGCTTTCTTGCAGCTGGATCAACAATGCATACCCATTTAATTAAGTAGTGAGTAGTGGTCACGTGAACAGCCTTGTCTGTTAGCAGTCCGACTGCATAAAGTGCCAGACTGGAGATAAAATAATCATGTCTCTCCTTTTATGCAGTGCTTAATTTTGTGCAGCTAAACAGCATCACTTGCACTTATTCTGACAAATTGGAAAGATAAGAAAAAGCTGGACAAACTCTCTTGCACACACTCTTTCTCCAAACCTTAATTAATATTTATCAGTACAAATTATATATAACCAATAGCATATATAAACAAGCTGTGCAATGAAAAGAAATATTAGTTTGATTATAATAGACTTGAGAAACCTGATACTGACCTTGGCTGACAATATGTCACTGAATTATATAATCCAGATAATCCACTAGTATAAAGACTTATAATCATTTAGTCTTGAAAAAAATTGTTTAGTAGGTAACTCACTCTCTATAGGATATGCTCAGTGTGAGTCTGACAGACAATCTAATTTTGGTTTTCTCTAGTATGCATATTTACGAGTTCTAATAGATGTTGACCATATTTTAATTTACTTTAGTTGACACTACCAGCAAATGGTCCTGAACTTATGCTGGCCAAGAGAAATTCCTCTCCTACAGACACTAAGACATTATGTAAACTTGTAGTGGCCAGAACAAGCGACAAGCTTGACTAGGAATTATATCATTAGTTGGAAGATAAGTCTAATTAAAGTGTCAAGGCTTCAAGTTGGAAACACCATATATAAAGATTTAAAGTAACAACATCAGAGTATTATGGCTAGTAAGTTATTATTTTATTATTAGATTTAAAATATTATTATGAAAAGAGATAATTCTATCATTTAAGAATCTAATAAAAGCTTGAGAAGGAGGGCAGATACACCAGTCATTTTATCAGCTGTTATTGAGTTCATTTTAAGAGGTGTGTTTGGGGTCATTTTAACAGTTGTGTTTGAAGTCATTTTAATAGGTGAGCTTGAGCTTTATTATTGTATGTACAGCTGTCACTAAGAGAAGTGTCTTTATTATTGTATGTACAGCTGTCACTAAGAGACGTGTCTTTATTATTGTACGTAAACTGTTGAAATGTTTTACGAACTTGTGCTGGGAGAGAAAGATGACCAACATGAAAAAAAAAATCCACACGATTCTTTCTCGTGGTTGTGTAAAAGGTAAAATGGTGTAGAAAATAGAATAACTGCATGTTTAATTCATGAAGTCTAAGATAGAATTCGTTGCATTAACACAGGATTTTCAGGCATTTCAGGATTCGGGGATTAGAAGACCGGAGAATCTCATTATTAGAAATTACATGGAAAATTCCTAAATACTTAAGAATACATGACTGCACAAGCAAACAAAGCTAGACTGGCGATCGCAGGATTTTGCCAACGGCTGAAAGAGAGAGAAGGTGAGGGGGAGAGAGAAAGTGAGGGGGAGGGAGAGAGAAAGAGAGGGGGGGGAAAGAGAGAATAGGGGTGAGAGAGAAAGAGAAAAAAGAAAGAAAGAGAGAAAAGAATGAGAGAGATAAAAGAAAAAGAGAGAAAGGGCGAGAGGAAAGACAAAGAAAGAGAGAGAAAAAAGAGAAGAAATAGAAACAGAGTAAAAGAGAGAGAAAATAGAAATAAACAGAAGAAGAAAAAATGAAAGAGAGAGAGAAAGAAAAATTAGAGAAAAAAGGAAGAGAGAGAAAGAGGGAGAACACAACGGTTATCTGTAGAGTTACCTCTCTCTATCCCTGACGAAATCTCTTAACATGGATGACAGAAGACTATAAAACTTAATAAGCATCTCAATTTCCTCTAAGAAAAATCCGCAAGTGTCTCGGGATATTGGTCACGTTCAGCAAAAGTGGACTTTGTGTCAGACGTGACCAGTCCTGAAATTTGGACTAGTGGAAGTGTGCTTTATTTTTGTTTGTTTGTCGAGATTCGTGATTTTTGCGGAGTAGATTATTTCAGTATGCTAACTTCTACTGCATTTTGTTAAGTCTTGACACACGTATATGGCATCAGTCACTTTTGTTTAAACCCATTTGTAAACACAGCGGTCGGCTCTCCGGCTGATTCCATTCCAAAAGGCAGCTCCGGCAGGTGTGTTGAGGGCACAAGAAACATATCTCAAGACTTTGATGACAGTAAGTGTAACGTTAAGGAAGTGGCTACTCAACGCAGCTTACATGTGTTGACTGACTGCAGCTTTTATGTCGCTACTGAACGCAGCTTGAATCTATCTACTGACAACAAGGGGCGCGTGTCTTCTGAATATGTGGATCTTGCATGTTAGTGTTATTGAACGAGGCATCGGGCCTGTTTGTTATTACTGAACGCAGATTACACGTGTCTCATGTCACATTTTCTGATCATCACACATAACACAGCCAGTTCTTTATGCAATTATTATTGATTGCCGTATTTTTAATTATATCAGAATGTGTGTGTGTATGTGTGTGTGTGTGTGTGTGTGTGTGTGTGCGTGTGTGTGTGCGTGCGTATGTGCGCGCGCGCGATCGTTTTGAGTGTTTGTATGTATATTTGTGAAAGTGTGTGTGTGTGTGTGTGTGTGTGTGTGTGTGTGTGTGTGTGTGTGTGTTTGAAATGTTTGTGTGCGTTTATGACTTAAGACTCGCGTTCATGCCTGATTGGACAGAATAGCCCTCAAAGATTTTATTCAGTCATTTTCGAGACACAATATATAATCAATAAACACATATTAATGCAAAAAGAATACATTGTCGAGCAGTTCTTCAAGTTTAACATGTTTGATAAGAGGGACTTTTGAGAAAACGTCCAAAAAAATTTACTAAACAACAACAACAACAAATTAAACACAGATTCATGCAAATTACAAACATTTCGTTTCTTCCAATTTTATCTTGTTCAATATCATGATGATCAGTTTACTTTCAAGTATTTCCTTTTTCAAAAATAAAATGACATTAACTGTTAAAGTCCTTCGCCTGAAGCTTTTAGTTATGTATGCTAACAAAATATTTACATCGTGTTCGTTACATGCAGTTTTATTTTTAAGTGCACTGCTTACTTTAGAGCGAGTTCGACCTTGACCTAATCTCGTGAGCTCTTCGACAAACTACTGGATTTGTTGCAAATTCCACTTCATTGTAAAAAGTCTTCACTTTTCCCCCCAGTAATGCCATTAAAAACACTGACTTGTAATAATCTTTGGCAGAATTATAGCAATGAAATGATATTGTTTGAATTTAGAAAAAGAGAGTTTGCATAACAGAATTATACATATTTGTGAGTGTGTGTGCGTGCGTGTGTATGTAGGTCTGAATGTTTTATGTACACATGAATATTTATGCACACATGGTTTGATTATCGCTTCTCACAAATAAAATGAATATCATGACAGTGCCGACGTAGTTCTCCTTCAGCTATGACGTTATCGGAAACGTGCAGCTGATGCCAAGAGAAAAGCAAAAGGAATTAAAGGGAGACAAAAATCTACACTTTTGTTTAGGTCTGATTCTCGCCCCTCAGGTCATAAGTACGTTCAGTTCTGAAACAAACTTGGAAACACATATATAATACGCGCAACACGCACACGCACACGCACACACAAATTGCTAGTTGGACACAGTTCTTGTACTCATCTACACAACACTCCTATCTCCCAGGGTTGGATAATAAAGATGAACTGATTTAGTAATAAATTCATCTCGTCTTTCAGGACAGGTAGCTTCATGACGTTGCGTATCATGATGAAAGAGAACACGACTTTAATAAATCCGCCAGGTTATGTTTCGTTTCACTTTCTGGTCACGCGTTTCTTTTTGGTACAAAAGTGTAAGGTCGAGTGCGTGAGAATGTGCGTATGTATGTTTGAATGTATGTATGTAATACATGTAAATGTATGAGTAATACATGTAATGTATGTGTGTAATACATGTAATGTATGAGTAATACATGTAATGTATGTGTGTAATACATGTAATGTATGTGTGTAATACATGTAATGTATATGAGTAATACATGTAATGTATGTTCGGAGTACTAGCATATCAATATTAAGTTTATTCTGGGTTACAGTTTATTTGTTGTTGATTTTTTTAATTTAAAGTCATGTGAATGCATAATTTGTTTCTTTGTTTCTTTGTTTGTTTGTTTGTTTCGTTCTTCCTTTCTTCCTTTCGTTCTTCCTTCCTTCCTTTCTTCCTTTTTTCCTTCCTTCCTTCCTTCCTTCCTTCCTTTCTTTCTTTCTTTCTTTCTTTCTTTCTTTCTTTCTTTCTTTCTTTCTTTCTTTCTTTCTTTCTTTCTATTTTTATATGAGTGCATCCATTGCAAACGTCTACCAAACCACATCCTGCTAAATAATGAGTATTCACCTTGTAAAAAAATTGTTTGAAAGGCTACATCTGAACTTTGATAGAGCACTAATCGAGATAGATAATCTGTTTTGAAAGCATTGTAGCAGCTGACAGAACATCTATTTTTGACAGCATTGATTTAGATAGCACGCTACTTGACAGAACATCTATTTTTGACAGCATAGATTTAGATAGCACGCTACTTGACAGAACATCTATTTTTGACAGCATAGATTTAGATAGCACGCTACTTGACAGAACATCTATTTTTGACAGCATAGATTTAGATAGCACGCTACTTGACAGAACATCTATTTTTGACAGCATAGATTTAGATAGCACGCTACTTGACAGAACATCTATTTTTGACAGCATAGATTTAGATAGCACGCTACTTGACAGAACATCTATTTTTGACAGCATAGATTTAGATAGCATATTGTACGACAGAGCGTCATTTTTCACAGAATTTGTATCTTTACACAAGCACCCTTTGACAAACCACTTCTTGTTTCTTTCTTTTTCTTTCTCTTTCTTTACGCTAAACCTATGTTTGGTGAGGGGGTTGTGGGGTGAAAGGGAAGGGGTGGTTTAGCCCGCTGGCTATGTCATCCTAGTTCATGTTTTAGTTATTAAAAATTCCAACTGGTCTGCTGCTGTGCAAATAGTTTCGTTTTCCATTTGGCTGGTAGGGTGGTTGATGTTGCTATTTTCTTGGCCACTCTGAGCTCCTGTTGGTCGGGGTTTTATTTTTTTAATTTTTATTTATTTATTTTTTAGTTAATTTTTTTAAACCCTAACAACCTTCTTTTTTCTCTTTCTCCTTTATTTTTTGTCTTTTATTGACCTCCTTCTTTTTTATTTAGTCAGAGTCTGTATATGGCTTTGATGGCTGTTTGGTTTAGTGTGGCCAGGGCGTTGGGGTAGCATTCTTCCTGAAATGTTTGTTTATGGTTGACATGATTTCTGTAGTGCAAATTGGGGTGGGTAAGGGACTCTCATAACTATTTTAAAGAAAGAAACCCAGGATCTCCCTCTTTATGCCATCACACTGGAGACCCCCCCCCCCGTCCTACCAACTCCACCTCATAGAAATATCACCCTCCCTAGCCCCCTCACTCCTATTCTCGCCCCATTTTCCTCACCATCGTTCACACATGCTACACCTTTCAAATCCAAATCCTATCATCAACATGGTATAATTGACGTGTATTATGTTGCATTTCAATTGTAACATGCATGAGCGTGACGTGTATTATGTTGCATTTCAATTGTAACATGCATGAGAGTGACGTGTATTATGTTGCATTTCAATTGTAACATGCATGAGATTGACGTGTATTATGTTGCATTTCAATTGTAACATGCATGAGCGTGACGTGTATTATGTTGCATTTCAATTGTAACATGCATGAGCGTGACGTGTATTATGTTGCATTTCAATTGTAACATGCATGAGCGTGGACGTGTATTATGTTGCATTTCAATTGTAACATGCATGAGCGTGACGTGTATTATGTTGCATTTCAATTGTAACATGCATGAGCGTGACGTGTATTATGTTGCATTTCAATTGTAACATGCATGAGCGTGACGTGTATTATGTTGCATTTCAATTGTAACATGCATGAGCGTGGACGTGTATTATGTTGCATTTCAATTGTAACATGCATGAGCGTGACGTGTATTATGTTGCATTTCAATTGTAACATGCATGAGCGTGACGTGTATTATGTTGCATTTCAATTGTAACATGCATGAGCGTGACGTGTATTATGTTGCAAATGTTATTTGTGAAGAATTCGCTATAGAGCTTTTATACATGTATCCATAAATGTTTGCCTGCATGCATATGTGTGAGTGTGTGGTGGTGGTGGTGGTAGTGTGTGTGTGTGTGTGTGTGTGTGTGTGTGTGTGTGTGTGTGTGTGTGTGTGTGTGCGTGTGTGTGTGTGTGTGTGTGTGTGTGAGAGAGAGAGAGAGAGCAATATATATATTCCAAACATCTTACACACACTAAAACACACACACACACACACACACACACACACACACACACACACACACTGACACATTCAGAGAAGAAGAGAATAGCAGGGAAGGAAATTTAAGCAATTATAAAACAATAATGTGGTTTTAATAATTAGGAACTTTCCCAGCTCATTACTTATTAATTAACATAAGTTAATTATAATTGCAATATTATATTTTCTATTAAAAATTATCTCAAATTCATATGCGTCTTTTTTGGCCACAAATAGGTCATCTATCGACCCTTTTGAAACAGACCCGAAACGTGTTACTAGGAGGTGTGGTGCACGAGATCCTTGCAGTGCGAGTGACTGAACTTGGTTGATCCTGTGTCTGGCGAATGCGCTACACAATTAATGTTCCTCACCTCGATTTAGCTGACATCACTGTTGGCAACCACTGAGGTTCATGTGCAGTTTGCACGTGTAACTTGCAAAATGGCTAGTCGTGTAACATGCGTCCAGAACAGGACAACTTTCACGTGGACAGCTCACATAGCGAAACGTTCAAACATTTGTCAACACCACCATATCGACATTGCCCTTCAAGACTCCAGGTCGTTAAAAGTGTACGTATGTTTATTCCATAGATATTAAAATGTTATTTTAAAAACTACAGCAAAGATCTTTTTTTAAAGTAGGATATAACTTTAAATAAATGAAAATTAGCATCGTATTACAGACTGGACAATTTAACACACTCACGTACATTACCGAGGTTGTTGAAAGTAACGGCGCGAAATTAATAGTGTTCACCATATTAACAAGGATTGATTTAACTTGACATTACTGTAAATGTGTACACAGAAGTCATGGATACTATATGTATATATATATATAAAACAAAGATTGATTTAACTTGACATTAATGTAAATGTGTACACAGAAGTCATGGATACTATATGTATATATATATAAAACAAAGATTGATTTAACTTGACATTAATGTAAATGTGTACACAGAAGTCATGGATACATATATGTGAGCACGCTTATGGATGCACGTTTACTACACAGATGTTCACACGGGAACACATATGTTCACTTAAGACAACACACACACACACACACAAGCTTACACAAGTCATTCTGTCATGCACACAGACTCCAACTCATAGTATCCACAAGCACGCACAAATGCGTGCAGTTAACAAACAAACACACACATTGTAAATTAAAGACATTTGAACTTGAGATTAAATTATTGTTTTAAGTTATCAAGGAAGAGGATACAAACTGTATTTTGAATGATAATTTAATTTTTTTTCCACGTGTATCGAATTCCTTTCATTATGCAGAAAATCAAGATCTTATCTCACTCGCCAGCAAGCAGCAGTGAAAAAATTCCGGCGCTCGGAAAACGTGACATTGTACAACAAGACTTCCGAACGGGAGAAACTATTCCGGAAAACTGGCAGAACGTATCCCATTGGCTGAGAAAAATGAACACACGACTTCGATATCTGAGAAACAGGTGAGAATAAAATCAAGCAAGCGTTACTTTTGCACCTATTCTGTCCTTTACATCTGTGCTTTATAATAATTCTGTACCCATTTTTATAGGAGTCGTTATATTTACTGCAAAATAAACCTTGAACCAGTGTTTATATTTACTGCAAAATAAACCTTGAACCAGTGTTTATATTTACTGCAAAATAAACCTTGAACCGGTGTTAATATTTACTGCAAAATAAACTTTGAACCAGCGTTTATATTTTAAAGTACAAAATACTAGTTGCAAAGATTGTTTCTAAGTCGAATTTCTTCTTGAAACGCAATTCGATCCGTACGTGTAAAACTTTCTTATACAGAGCGAGACTAGTATGCAACAGAAACTTATACAGAGCGAGACTAGTATGCAACAGAAACTTATACAGAGCGAGACTAGTATGCAACAGAAACTTTGTCAAGAATTTAATATAGTTTGACATTTAACTTTTCAGTCAATTAAAGGCTTCTTACAAGCTTTAAATTTCCGTATCTTTTGAGTAACAGAGCCTTTTATCCTCCGCACAGAACTACAAACTTTAAATTTCCGTATCTTTTGAGTAACAGAGCCTTTTATCCTCCGCACAGAACTACAAACTTTAAATTTCCGTATCTTTTGAGTAACAGAGTCTTTTATCCTCCGCACAGAACTACAAGCGTACAAGCAATCTTATATCATTCACTCGAATCAGACCTAGAATAAATCTATTCAGTGAACTTAAGTAAACTGCATATCCAGTCCATTTAGTTAGTTAATTAGACATTTCTATATTCTGAATGTGAATCAACGTACATATTATGTACTTCCGAGTTTGAATCAACCGTACATATTATGTGCTTCCGAATTTGAGCCAACTGTACAAATTAGGTACTTCTCGTTAACTCACATGCAAATTAAATTTAATCATCTTGATGTTGTTAATTACCGGACGACACATTTATTCAAGTGTATGAGTGGGAATATTCCGTTTTGCCTTTTCTTCCATCTAGACGGTTTACTTCCACGTAAATTAAGCCTGAGTGTCTTAAATTAATTCTGCTAACTTCCCCCAATGTTTTAGAAGCGAGCAGACATTGACCACGGTCCTAAGCTCCATCAAGGGGGGACAACTGTGCCAACATACCGTCATGATCGGAGTTTGATGTGGGAAGAGACAGGACTGCGTATTACCCGAGCAGTCAACCCAAAATCTACCCCGGGTATGCTAACACCTATCTTCTTCACAAGAAAGACTTTTTACCCTAGAAATATCAATTCAGCAAAACGTATTAAAATTAAAAAGCAACTAATTAATTCGTCGTAACCAGATCTTTTAATGTTAGTTTTGATCAGGTCATCATTTCATTATTTTGCTTCAAACACAATAAGCATATACATTTTTTAATATATAAAAACAAACACAAACACTATTCATCATAAACCTTACTATATGTATTATTACATATATTGGTATTATTATATGTTTCGTTATAAAATAAATAAGTTGATGAAAATATAAAATATCGATTTACTGAGTGTACTAATATTTATGATTTTTCTTAAAATCAGAATTTCAAATACCAGCTGTTTCTATTCGAACTCTTTTGTAACTTTTATGTCAATTTACAGTTAGCCATGGGCGCAAGAAGAAAACGGCTTTTAAAGTTCAATTGCCTAAACCGCTCATGTTTTCAGGTATGTATGTGTTTGTGAGTATGTGTACGTGTTCAAATTGATTATTTTTAGACTAAATCACGTCAGTAGCACTGCAAAGCTTCGTTGTAAGAGATTCAAACTTAGGTTGTTTTTTTTTAGTCGGAAATTTATTTACATTTGAATATATGCTCTTGTTTGCCATCGTCAGAAGAGCTGATGGATGTCAACACCTCTGCCTTGACAAAAATCTGTATCAGCGTGCCAGAAGTCGTGAACAACATCGACAACCACGCCGACTACTTCTTGTCCCCAGAGTACGCGCAGGATATGGTCAACTACATGCAGGTATGGGAGTCTAGGAGCTATTTTGTTTGTAATCTTAATTATACGGGATTTGCACCTGTTTGTATTTGATTTTGCTCTCCTATTTATGACCGTCACTAATATATACCAAAACTAAAAATACAAAAATGGATAGTTTCGATGGTCCTAGAACATTTTTATTTATTATTTCAGGCTAGAGAAAATTATTTTTCGTTATCAAAAGATTTTCTGATTCACAATCCGGAAGTGACTTCACAGATGCGGGCCATTTTGATGGACTGGCTGATCCAAGTGCAGGTGGGTATCTTGACGAATATTATTGTTCTTATATTTTCTTATATTTTCCTGAGCATTAGGGAGTTCAAATCAATGCATGTAAAACCCAATATAAAAATGAATTTCTACTTAAATGTTAAGTTACTTAACTTTACCTGAAAACTTCTTCTTTATTAGCATTATGTTTCAGTCCAGAATTAGTTCTCCCTTGGTGACATAACTTACTGCATGTTTCTTTTGTCAAGTTTGGGTCGTATAAGCAATTTGTGCTTTTATGCTTAGCCACAGAGATCTTTAACAACAACATTCTTTTACATGTTGCCCACTAACATATTTAAGTTTCATGTTTGACATGACTGAACAGATTTACTAAGTTTCTACCTGTACATAGCTGGTGAACTGACATTAACGTACATATCAACGTGACACAGAAAATTAAATGTATTAATCCCTGAAGTTACAAACGGTTTAGTGTACAATTAATGATGTGTTATATTTGGAACATAGAATGCGTGATATTAAAGAAATATCACTCTGACCAATTCGAAAATGAAAATAACCCTCTAAATTCAATTCATGGTGAACCTTCCAGACGCACCAGCAGCTAGAGGATGAAACCCTTCAACTGTCTGTCCGTATTGTGGACCAGTTCTTGGCGCGATCATTCGTTTCGCTTCAGCAGCTGCAGCTCCTAGGCATCACGAGTTTGTTTATCGCCGCTAAGTTCGTCGAACGTTTCCCTCCCTTGGTAAGCTTTCCAACTTAATGCAGTTTCAGCATAGACTTAATTATTTAATTTTGGTATCAGGTAATATGTGCAAATGGTAAGCTACTTAAGTGTACCTTAGCTTTCAAACTTAATGCAGTTTCAGCATAGACTTAATTATTTAATTTTGGTATCAGGTAATATGTGCAAATGGTAAGCTACTTAAGTGTACCTTAGCTTTCAAACTTAATGCAGTTTCAGCATAGACTTAATTATTTAATTTTGGTGTCAGGTAATGGTAAGCTACTTGAGTGACCTTAGCTTTCAAGCTGGACCTGCATGTAAATTGTTTGCTAACCCATTCGCACTTTGCCTTTCAAACATAATATGCACAAACATGGTAAACTAATCCATATGTAAATTGGTTTTCCATCAGGATCTGTGTAAATGGTAAACAATCTATTTGTAACTTAGCTTTTTTATGTAGGACATGTATGTCAGAAGTAAGCCAATCCATTTGGGACTTGGTTTTCAAGCAGGACCATATTCAAATGATGCATAATCCATTTGTACCTCGTCTTTCAAGCAGGATCTGTGTATGTAAATGTTAAAGTAGTACCTCGTCTTTCAAGCAGGATCTGAGGTAAATGGTAAATTAATTCATTCGTACCTCATCTTTCAAGCAGAATCTGTATGTAAATGTTAAAGTGGTACCTCGTCTTTCAAGCAGGATCTGTATGTAAATGGTAAGGCTATCCATTCGAACCTCGTCTTTCCGGCAGGATCTGCATCTAAATAGTGAGCTAATTTATGTGTACATGTATTTTTAAACAGGGTCTTTGTTACGATTTCGTAGTAAGCTGATGCTTTTGTTTCTTAAGGTACTGTATGTGACTGCAATATTAGAGAACTTAATGCATATAAGTGTTTGGTTTTACGAAAGTGTTGTACATATATTGGTATTATTAATACAAATGCATATGTGTCACATAATTCAGTATGTAAATTTATTAGTAATGCGGCACTTGGTGTTTATAGACTTGTACAGTGCCTGTCGGGAGGTATAATTTTAAACTTATGTTATACGTTTACACGCTGGTTTACGCCAGTAAGTACGTTTTTTTCTAAATCACACATCTGTACCCCTGATACTGTTTTAATAGGGCGGTTATGTCATTATGTCATTACAATTGATTGTTGCGTAGAGTTCTAGCAGGTTGTCGAGATCTTATGCGTAACGTTGACGATAATCATAGTAAACCAATGTTGTGTCTGTGACATCTATCAGGAAGCAAACAACAAGTTATGCGTACTGTTTGTATAAATTACTTAACTTACGAGACAACTAAATTAAATGAACAAAGCGTTATAGGAGTCTTTAAAGAAATTGCCAAATCACGTAATCGACTCATATTATTTTTACTGTGTACTGTTTTAATTATAAACCAAGGAGGCAATTGTATTTATCTTCTCCAATTTTAAAACAAAAATTCATAAACATACTTTTATCTGATTCTTTAACATTATTTACATTATCTCCAAAACTGATAAAGAAAGTCTCCGGACAATGAAAACATTCAACAATGCTGGAACCGTTCTCTACCGTCAGTAATTACAGTACAATGCAGGAACACAAAATGGAAATTTCTTTCACCATCGTTTTACTTGATTATGTATACTACTTATCGCATTTTACATAATGACCACATTCTTCCGTACTGAATGTTAATTACTCTCAAATCTATTTACAAATAAATTATTGTCCCGCGTTAGTTATGCCACTCTTTTATTGTTCAAATTTGCAGATTAGTTCCCTTTGTGCGTTGACTGCCGATACCTATGTTGTTGAGGAGGTGATAATGATGGAGAGAAGCGTGTTGGGCGAGTTGAAGTTCGACGTCTCCATTCCTGTACCTCATTTTTTCCTGGACAGATACATCCGTGTCCACCCTCATGACTCCAAGGTATCAAGATACAATTGGAAGCTATTTAAAGTGAAACAAATAATCGTCCGCTGATTTACCTTCTCTTTGATATTTCACTCTTAGTGCACTAAGTGTTATCTTGCCCTAACACAACTCCCTCTCCCCTCCCACACACAAGCACACGTACACACAGATTCACAAACATATACACGAAACATACACATATATGCGCAGAAACACGCATGCACAAATCCACCATGACTTGATTTTGTGACTATATTATAGGCCTACGTCAAGTTTATTTATAACGTTGTCAGAATATTGTTCAGCTCGAGTTTATCGTATTCGTTATAAATCGTTCTATTCTTTCTTCTTTCACTCTTCGGTGTGTGGGTTCCATTTATAAGGTTCACATGTGTAGACTAGAGAGGAGTGATGCATAGTAAGCATGTGTGATAAAATTAATGGTGTCATGTAATGATACTAAAAAAGGAATGCATTGTTAATGAGAACAGAATGCACTGATAATGAGAATGGAATTATTGACAGTGAGAATGGAATATTGACAGTGAAAATGGAATATATTGACGTTCAAAATGGAATGTTGGAATGTATTGACTCTCCAAAATGCAACTCCATTAAAGTCTGTTAATTCTCTCGGAACGAAGAATGTATTGACAAGGGAATTAAAACACATTACTGTTAACGTGATTATTTTCATCTTATCCGTCCTCGTTTGTATCAACTTCTGTGTCGAATTTCTTCTTTCTGCAGGTGGAACACCTATCAATGTACCTGATTGACCTCAGTCTCCCGAGCGTGCATTTCGTCACTGTGTCCGCCTCTCTTTTGGCGGCCAGCGCACTTTACCTTTCGCGTAAACTCTTTCTTCCCGACAAAACAGACACTTGGACTTTGGACCTGGCGTTCTACAGCAAGTATTCCGACGCTGACCTGAAAGCATCGGTCAAACTTCTGGCCAAGGTGCTGATGCGGGCATCTTCCTCCAAGTATCAGGTGAACCTCTCATCCCTCCCTTTAGATCTTGCCCGAACTAAGGCACTGTGATAGTAATTTCTGGGAAAGGGATACTACTCGTATGTAAATTTCACTGTCTTGATTATCTCTCTTTAGACATACTGTGGCGGCATACTCCCTTCAGGAAAAGAGTACTTCCAGTCGTCAAAGTGAACGAATATTTTCGTAGATTGTTTTGTTTTTGTATTTTTAACCATCCCTAACCCCGCCTGTCTCACCTCTCTCCTGCCTGCTCTTTGTTTCCCATATTGGTTACTAATAAGTGTTTCTGTTTGCGGCCTCAAGATCCTTTAACGTGCAACCCTTAAAATCGCTGTTTGCGTTATAGATTGTAATATGTGCATATATTTACCACCCGAACTGCTGTCAAGATTGCAATAAAGTGCAGAATATCATAGAGTGTCGTGATCTGTGTAGAGGTTAACGATCTGCCTATGTCATAACCTACTTCTTTAGTCCCGTCCCACTCTCTGGAAATATTTAATTTCCACAAAACGGTCTGTCTATGACTCTATGCAAATGAAATGAAAAGATAAGCTTTAGGATTTTACTTGACAATGCCTCCGGACTTCTCTATCAACGAGTTCTGACTGATCAGATTTTTAAGTTAGTGGTGATCTTCTTCAAATCCGTCTATGTGGAGAAATGTGCTAGGTTTAAGTCAGAACTCAAATTAACCTGCTTATAATAATTATGTTGGGTTCACCGACAAATGCGCGAACCACAACTGCGCGCCGACAAAACCGCGTCTACAAAATCGCGCCGATAAAATCGCGATCGACAAAATCGCGATGATACATGTTAAATCGTACAAGAATGTAATAATAACATACGTCGATATCAATATTACGATACACAAAGCAATATTAAGAGATACTGCGTGCAAATAATCCTTACACAAAGGCAATGAAAAGAATGAAGCATATATCAAATCTTAGTAATTTTATTTAACACTTCCTGCCATTCTTTACTTGGCGATGTTTATCGCGATTTTGTCGGTGCGAATTTGTCGATTTCAAAGAACGCGATTTTGTCGGCTCGCTTTTGTCCATCGCGGTTTTGTCGGCGCGCATTTGTCGTTCGCGCATTTGACGGGTCACCATTATGTTGTATCCCAGTCAACGTATTTCGTTGCTCTAAGATTGCTCAAAAGTTCTGTCAAGTTTCAGTTTAAATCCTTATTTTAAAAAAAATGTTCTTCTTCCATGAGGGGCACCCTGCTAAGGGTTTGTCTATTTCACTGAAGAAAACGAAAAGATACACATAAAGTAATGAATCAGTTCAGCATCGTACTCGAGGGTCGCTGTCGTAAGGTTGAGACAATAGAAGACTGAAAGGAGAGGTCATTTTTATTTTAATGCCTGGAATTAGTTGGGTGGGTTACCGTAAGTCCTTCTACTGCCAGAATTTTTTTTCCCAGTGCTCTTAATAACCACAAACTACTGGTGCAAAAATAAAGTCACGTTCATTCATTACTTTTAATGGTGTACAAATAGTGTTGTTATGCCCTACCAGTAAAGATTTTATTATTAATGGTATAAAATAGCGTTGTTAAGTCCTACCAGTAACGATTTTATTTATTAATGGTATAAAATAGTATTAAGTCCTACCAGTAACGATTTTATTTATTAATGGTATAAAATAGTATTAAGTCCTACCAGTAACGATTTTATTTATTAATGGTATAAAATAGTATTAAGTCCTACCAGTAACGATTTTATTTATTAATGGTATAAAATAGTATTAAGTCCTACCAGTAACGATTTTATTTTGTTTCTTGACAGGGAGCCCTCACAAAGCACAGAGACAATGCCACTTTAAGCGGAATTAGCAAGGATCTGGAGTTTGACAACCATCCAACCCTACTGGGATTAATTGTTGATGGGTGACTGGACAAAGTCGTCTGAGGATAGCCTTTGACAAGTGGACAATGGATCAACAGGACCCGGCTTCGAACAACGGATATTCTTTTGACCTGAGGGTCACTTCTGCTCAACGACAAGAACGGACACTTTCTTTTACTTTTAGGATCATATAAACATTTTACAATTGACAGTTATTTTGTCATATATTTGTGCAATGCTAATTATGCATTATTTCAATAGGAGACACTTTAATTGATCTTATTTAAGATTATTTTGACTGCAATTGTAATTTTTTGCAATTTTCACAATTTTGTGTTAATTATACTCGTATTTATTTATTCCTATATTCACTGTTGTTATATTGAATTCCGAGCTTTATTCCTATATTCACTGTTGTTATATTGAATTCCGAACTTTATTCCTATATTCACTGTTGTTATATTGAATTCCGAACTTTATTCCTATATTCACTGTTGTTATATTGAATTCCGAACTTTGTTCCTATATTCACTGTTGTTATATTGAATTCCGAACTTTATTCCTATATTCACTGTTATATTGAATTCCGAACTTTATTCCTATATTCACTGTTGTTATATTGAATTCCGAACTTTAGCCCAGAAAGGAATTTTTCTCCCGTAAAAGCTAACACGTGACATTTCACTGATTATGTGTGCAACGGGTCGAACAGCAAATAATTATTTTTGACGGTTTGTCAGTAGTAAACGTCTGTTCCGATCAGTACTAGATCATTAAGAATAATTTGTTTCCCTTAGTACTATCACATTAAGAATGGTTGTTTCCTATAACATTGGCACATACCGATTATTTCCCTTAGTACTGACATGTAATGATTATCTCGCTTAATATTGGCACTTATGATTATTTCCCTTAGTACTGACATGTAATGATTATCTCGCTTAATATTGGCACTTTTGATTATTTCTCTTAGCACTCGCGCACGTTGAGCATTAATGATCTTGTTTTCTTCACGGTTGATGTTGTGGACATGTACACAAGTTTGCATTTCCATTAAACTTCAATCATGAAAATGTGTCTTCTTGTGGTGTGTTTGCTTACGTGGCTGGATGTCAGTCTGCCAGTCTTCTTCTTCTTTTTTTTAATCCAACGCTTCAAATAAAATGCATGCCTATCCACTTTCACACATAACGTACATGCGCACGCACGCACACACACACACATACACACACACACACACACACACACACACGCACGCGCGCACGCTGCTACTTCTCATTATATACTCTCGTGATACATGCTTGCCCCCCCCCCCCCGACACCCAATAATATTTGGCTCCAAAGGCACACTTAGGTAGAATTGTCTCGAAAAGTATTTTGTGAAAGGCTCCTTAGAAATTGTTTTCATTTGATTTACTGATAGAGAGAATAATACCTGTCTTTATTTATTGTTAGAATGAATAATACCCGTCTTTATTTATTGTTAGAAAGAATAATACCCATTAATACCCGTCTTTATTTATTGTTAGAAAGAATAATACATGCCTTTATTTATTGTTAGAAAGAATAATACCTGTCTTTATTTATTAAAGAATAATACCTACCTTTATTTATTGTTAGAAAGAATAATACCTGCCTTTATTTATTGTTAGAAAGAATAATACATGCCTTTATTTATTGTTAGAAAGAATAATAACTGTCTTTATTTATTGTTAGAAAAAATAATACCTGCTTTTATTTATTGTTAGAAAGAATAATACACGCCTTTATTTATTAAAGAATAATACATGCCTTTATTTATTAAAGAATAATACCTGCCTTTATTTATTGTTAGAAAGAATAATACCTGTCTTTATTTATTGTTAGAAAGAATAATACCTGCCTTTATTTATTGTTAGAAAAAATAATAACTGTCTTTATTTATTAAAGAATAATACCTGTCTTTATTTATTGTTAGAAAAAATAATACCTGCTTTTATTTATTGTTAGAAAGAATAATACACGCCTTTATTTATTAAAGAATAATACATGCCTTTATTTATTAAAGAATAATACCTGCCTTTATTTATTGTTAGAAAGAATAATACCTGTCTTTATTTATTGTTAGAAAGAATAATACCTGTCTTTATTTATTGTTAGAAAGAATAATACCTGCCTTTATTTATTGTTAGAAAAAATAATACCTGTCCTTATTTAGGTTGCAAACCTTAAAAGTAAAGTATCACTATCGTGCAGGATATGTTCGACATGTCCGATAAATTTACATCGACACTTAAGGAAGACTTGAGAGGTATATTTCAGTTGAGACTGCACGATTCGGATCAAAGAAGATATATTTAACAGACTTCAACCTTTGCTTGTCTTGTGTGTGTGTGGTGTTTGAGCCTGAATGGTTGGGTTGCGCATTCCTTTTAATTTCAACAACAATATTTTAAATTGCTTTATGAATACACTTAAAGCCGATACAAGTAGCTTTTGAGTTGTGTACTAATAATTATATGACATTTGTGTGCGAGCCTCTATGTTGTGTGTGTGTGTGTGTGTGTGTGTGTGTGTGTGAGAGAGAGAGAGAGAGAGAGAGAGAGAGAGAGAGAGAGAGAGAGAGAGAGAGAGAGAGAGAGAGAGAGAGAGAGAGAGCCTTCCTCAATCGACCTCTGCATTTTTTCTTGCGATAAAGATTTAAAGATAATTTAGTATTGCTGCTCTCGGGTGGAATGAAATAGACAATATATAACCTGGATAGACATTAGAATGACATTACAAACTGTTCTATATACAATATTATTACATGGATAGACATAAAATGACATTACAAACTGCTCTATATACAGTATATAACATGGATAGACTTTAGAGTGACATTACAAACTATTCTATATACACTTGGATTTAGGACTAATTTCTTTTCTAGAAATTCAATGCACTGCAGTAAAAATTATCAAAATAAAAACAGAAAAGCAGAATCAATGCAAAACTAATGAAAACTGCAGGAGACAAGCAACATCAGTGCATGGTTACCATTCTTTGGCGTGCTTGTCTTGGTGGGTGGGTGAAGGAGGTTGATAATGGCTCAATTCGAGCGTTCTCTACTCATGCGATTGCATACGAGTTTTGAAACATCAAAACCTGTTACCAAGTGTCAGGTAGCAGCACTTTGTGCTTTGTACACTTCGGAAGTCTTTGGACGTGGCGAGCTGAGCGTGAATTGCCACCAACTACAGTTTCACAATGTCGAGAGAGAGAAAAAAAATCCACTGCCTTAATCAGTGTTCTGTGCGGTGTGAAGTTTTATCTTTTGACTGACAGATTTTGTGTGATTACGTTCATACAGTTTGTGGGGCCTTTGTGGGGTCGGGTTCTGTTCAAAAAAGCGATCAGTGTAACAGTGTGCGTTGGTGCGGATTGCTGAAGTACTGTGGTTTATATGTTATATCATTTGTCGTGTGAATGTGTGTACATTGTGTGAGTGTGTTTTGATGATATGGAAAATATGTACATAGAGAACAACTGCATGAAAATACATATATTACACATATCTCTCTTGTGTCTCTTTCTTCCTGTTTTATCTCTCCTTGTATCTCATTTTCTCTCTCCATGTCTCTCTATGTCTGTCTCCTGTCTCTGCGACGTCTTGTACTTTTTGTCTCTCCGTCTGTTTGTCTGTACCAGGCTTATATGTCATGGTTTCCATATCTCTCTCTTTTACATCTGTGTCTCTGTCTCTCACCCGAATGCTAGTGTATCTCTAATGATGAAATTCGGAATTTCCGATGAAAAAATTAAGTGATGCACGCATGTACAGATGATTTACAACACATCATTATTAGCAAACGTTCTGTGGAAAGAAAAGATTGAATAACCTCTGCTTATCGTCTTCTTCAAACATAGCTGATATCGCGCATGATTGTTTAAGCACACTGGTTGATTGAATTCTGCTTTTAACGTCCCCTTGAAACGGTCTTTGATTTTGCATGCGGATTGGTATAGCTGATATAACTCAACACAAGCATTTCATGTTTCCGTGCATTAAAAACTGCCTCCAAAAGTAGCAAACAAAACCCGTTAAAGAAAAAAAAAAGAGGTAACAAAGGTTAAAATGAAACTGATATATTTACTGCTGCGTTTACCATTAAATTACTTTTGTTTGCTTACCCCCCCCACCCCCCCCCCCCGTGTGTGAGCTCACGGTCTTTATTAAATTGATACTCTGAAAGTTCGATGAAGAGGTGACACCAGATACCACCCACCCTACCTCTCTCTGTAGAGTGTCGATCCGAGAGAAATGAATGCTATCCAGTTAGGCGTGAAAAAAGTACTGAGTGCGTGTTAAGTAACTTGCTTCGGAAGATTAATTACTTCAAACCATGCAGACTGGAACTGAACTGGCGAACCTGTTCACGGCGGGCGGATAGAAAAGTTAGAAAAGGGGGAGGGTGGGGGTGCGTGCGTTTGATGCATAAAGGCTGAGTAGAGCGTGCCTTTACAACTCATGTGCCCTGAGTCTCTAGTAGATTTCGTTTTTAACCAATGACCAATAGGGATAAGCCACACTGCTTTCATTATGACCAATGGCCATTAGGAGAAAGCCACACTGCTTTTATTTATGGCCAGTGGTAATTAGAGGAAAGCCACACTTACTTTACTTTATAACCATTGGTGATTAGAGGAAAGCCACACTTACTTTACTTTATAACCATTGGTAATTAGAGGAAAGCCACACTGCTTTTCTTTATGACCAATGGTAATTAGAGAGAAGTCACATTGCTTTGTTTTGCTATGACAAATTACCGTCAGAGGACCTTTTATGATTAATGGTTTTAGAGAGAGATCACACAGTCTTTATTTATGATTAGCGGTGGCCATCAGAGAGAGGCCACATTGCTTTTCTGTATAACCTATGGCCATTAGAGAGAGGCATCGGAGAAGTCTTCTTTCCTTTATGATTAATGGTCGATAGAGAGAGAGGGCACACTGCCATTCTTTACGATGAATGGCGGCCATCGGGGAGAGGCCATACCACATTTTTTAAAGATTAATGGCCATCAGAGAATGTCTACCGAAATTTTATGTTTAATGGCCATCAAAAAGAGGCAATATTGCTCTTTTATGATTAATAACCACCAGAAAGAGGCCACACTGCATTTCTTTATTATTGGCCATCAGAAAGAGAAACAATTTCTTTTCTTTAAGATTAATAGCCATCAGAGAAAAACTATTCTGCATTTGCATTCATGCAGTTTCTTATATTGACCTTTGCAGTTATGGGATTTTGCATTTATTGCTTACACTCATATGTATTTATTTTAGTCTCGTGTTGGACATCTGCCTACCCCCAACTCTCTCTCTCTCTCTCTCTCTCTCATGCACACACACCTACATACATACATACATACGCTCAATCATGCATTTATATTATTTGTCATTTTCAGTAATATATTAGCTCAAATTGTTAGATTATATCTCTGTCCTAGAAATCTTTAGATAAAATGCCTCTGGAGACAATAACCTCCCCATTTTCTCTTTAGATTCATTTAATAAATCTTGTAATAATTTCTATTTAGCCAATTAATCATTTCTGTTCAGCCAACAAATTATACGTCCTATGACTCGGGCCAAGACGTAGGAACAAGATAGAAATTAGTCTGAAATCTCAGGTCATGGTCTCTTTCCAATTTTGTATGTTTCATTTGCCGATAAATCCCACACTGAAATCGCGACACAAAGCCACCAGCCGACTCTCCACACGTACCTTTATTCTTGGTCAACTAATGCCCGGATGAGAGTCACACGTCATAAAGACAGCAGATGCCACAGTCCACACGTGTTGTGTTCTTGGTTAACAAACTCCCGGATGAAAGTCATACGTCACAGAGCGGGAAGTCGTTACTGACAACGTAGCTTTGACAAATGTCCGGATAAAAAATATTTGACTCAAATGAAAACCGAAAGAAGGCATAAACATAATCACAACGTAAGACACATGTCCAAATAGTGAAAGACAAAGAACAAGAACAGCTCACATGAAACAAAACAGTTTACGTTAAAACGAAATAGTTTTCGCGTTAAAACGAAGCAACCAAAGTAGACCGCAGTCAGTTGAGAGCAGGCCAACTAAAGAATTCTATCAAAGAACTACGCGGTGTACTGGGGCATGCTAGGAACAATTGCCATGTCTTAATGTCAGGTTGTGTGGTCTTCTCAAAACGACACAGAAAATGGTCTACCGGGCCAACGTAAAGCACACAACACACACCTGTATTTGCCTTCAACGTCCTAGATACGGACCTCAAAATATGGCGATGTAGTAGTTAATGTGGATTTTGTTGCAGATGAATGGAGGTTGTTTTTAAATTCTCTTACCTTATCGTGCTTCTCAGAACCTGTTATGTCGGAGAGAATTGAAGTTTACTGGTCATGCCAGCTGACCAGATACTTTTAAATGAACGTTTAGACTGCAGTATTTATTGTTACAAAGTTGTAGTGTTCAATCCTTTATTGAAATGTGGTACCAGATATTTACGGGTGTCAAATCTTTGAAGTTTCTTCAGGGAGGAAATTGTTGAGAAGCAGGATTTCCTTGACTTTGTGTTGTACAGTTTGAACCCTTTGCAGTGGAGACCCTTCTAACATCAGGTGAGTAGATGCGACATTTTATAGCGACTGCAACAGTTTGTCCGTGTCCATCTGTGAGTCTCCCTTTCTCTCCCTCTCTTTCCTCTCCGTCTTTCCTCTCCGTCTTTTCTCTCCCTCTCATTTCTCTCCTTCTCTTTCTCATTTTCTATCTCAATTGCTATTTCTCGCTTTGTTTCTTAACTTTCTTTTTGTCTGTCTATCTTCATATTTTTCTATATCTTTCAAATTTCTATTGTTCTACTTTCTCTCACACTAAATCTTTCGCTCACCCAGTCTCTCTCTTTCTCTCTTACACACACACACACACACACACACACACACACACACACACACACACACACACACACACAGAATCATATCATGCACACACGTACAAACGCACTCACATCATGTGTGTGTATATGTACGTATACTTTTACTAGATACAAATATATTTAGCGTTGCACCCCATTTGACACAACCCCTAGACTTAATAGATAGACATTCGATTGTTTTTCTGCCTCTATCACACACAAAGACACATGAGCGCACACACACATATAAACGCACCCCCCCCCACACACACACACACTAATACACATAAATAAACACAGTCGCTAGTTGTTTTTTTAAAAAATTACTTCGATTTATATATTTTATTTATTTATTAAGTTGAACAAACAGTTATATTTTATGCAATGCAGACAAGGTCCGTATACCAATAATATAAATGTTTGAATATCAAATACAACATTCTAATTATAGAAAGACGAGGTGGTCTTAGAAACGTGATAAAAGGAAACAAACACACAAGAGATTAAAATACTGGCAGCCAGTTGCTTCATGTATGCGCGTTTAGTTGATTGAAAAAAATATTCTCAAATACACATGAAAAAGACTTAAAAGGTTTAAAAGATTTATTGAAAATAGTTTATCCTACCAGCCAATTATGTTTTGACAGTCACGATATTTCAAATATATAATACCGAGATAATCATGCATATACAATTACTTCTCGTGACGATTTCCAATATTGACTCTGCCAACCAAATCATTTGCTAACGCTTATCTCTTCCACAAGGCAAACAATAAAACAAACATCTACACGGTGTTCATTGAAAGTTTTGAAACAGCTTGACAGGAATTCACGTGAAACACGCCAGTGGGGCACACTTACTGTCAATTTCTTGGTGAACTTTATTAACATGACTGCATAATTAGTCCCCACCTCCATTGTTTTGTTGAGAATTTCTTTCTTTGTTGTTTTGTTTTAAGTATTATGAATGTTATCATGTAAGCGAGATTTAGTTCACACAATTAAATTCATGGCTTTAGTAAAAGTCGCTCAATATATAATTTAATGTTTTTCTCAACACTATCTTAAGTAAATGTTTCCTGATAACATTTAAGTATATATTTCCTGATAACATTTAAGT
The DNA here is from genome assembly GCA_028829895.1 of Sinotaia quadrata. Classification (NCBI taxonomy): domain Eukaryota; kingdom Metazoa; phylum Mollusca; class Gastropoda; order Architaenioglossa; family Viviparidae; genus Sinotaia; species Sinotaia quadrata. The sequence goes on from CM054181.1 coordinate 84,796,333, forward strand.
AAATATTTCCTGATAACATTTAAGTAAATATTTCCTGATAACATTTAAGTAAATGTTTCCTGTTACATGTTTACTTATGTCTCCTTTTACTGCTGTAAGTAAATGCCCCTCGTATTATACTTACATACATTTTAAATGTTTTTTATTCGTTTGATTTAGTTAATAGTCTCTATTGTATGCTTAATGAAATATTTCCCCTCTTACTCTTAATAAAATATTCTCCATTCATGTTTCTGAATATGCTAACTGGTTTCAATTATTTTGTTAAGTAAACAGCAAGTAAATATTCCCATGTATATGCTTCTATAAATGTTTTCCATCTGTTGCTGAAACAAATACTCCTCATTGTATATATTTTAATTTTTTTCTCAATCTATTGCTTAAGCAAATATTCCCATGTGTGTGTGTGTGTGTTTGTGTGTTTGGATACGTGTTAGGGTGAAGGGTGATTCAATATTAAGAAAATGTATTTTATGAAATACACCTCATGCGAGTGTAAAACATATTACTGAAACACATTTTCGATGTCTGTAGTGGCTAATTATTAATCCTTCAGCAGTTTTAAAGTTGCACTATTGCACGCCTATCTATAGGGACACTGACGAGGTGAAGTTTCGTTTCTCACTGCAACCCATGCAGAGTGCTATTATGCTCACTGGTTATTGGTCACGCTTCATGCTAACTGGAGTGTTTGAAAAGTGTGTATTTTTCAATCTGACACAGAGTGAGGAGGGGAGACGGGGTCGGTGTGTGTGTGTGTGTGTGTGTGTGTGTGTGTGTGTGAAGAATTGCAATATTTATTACTTTGACCTGATTTTTAAGTTCTTACAAATTCTGCTACATTATTCACTTGACATTTTGTTTAATAGAATGTAGGTCATTAGTCCATGCAGCTTGCGTTTTGCTGACGTAGTGTATGACGCATTAATATTTAAAATAAGAAAACCACCATCACCACCCCTCACATTTATTGATATGTGATAGATGCGTATTGATTGATTTTTCTTTTACTGAATTATCGTATTATTACATATAGTATCTGTTACACATTTACTTCTTTTCCAAAGCAGGATTTTCTGAAGTATCTTTCTGCACATGGCAACCGCGATGTATCAGTCAGGAAAAATCGTGTGGGAAGAGATGATTCGCACCACACCTCAGACCACCGCCAACCAAGGCCCAGAGCAAGAGCCTCCCTACCGCTGCCCCGTATCCACCCCAGCCAACGTCACCCGCCCGTCTAACCGCGTTGGGCGAACCAAGTCTATGAATCTCGAGATTCCCGTGGCGCAACTCCCATCTCCGAGAAGATCCTTCGGCGGCAAGGTGCTGTCTATGGCGAGTTTGCCCCCGAGCCGGCAGAACCCGCACAACAGCGAGTGGTTCACGGCAGGGAACAGAGTCGGACGCTTAAACGCCAAGGATTCGGGGCGAGGCTTCTTGAGTGCCTCGCTGAACGGAAAAGGTGTAAACTATTATTACGTTGACAAAGCCGAGGATTTTCGAGAGCAGACCCGAGTGAACACATTCTGGCTGAAAGCGCTTTGCGCCCAGCCGGTGCCGGAGATCTTGGACAAGTATAAACGCCGTTCTGACTGTCGCAAGACCAGGTTCTTTTGGTCGAAGGATTACACGACTCCGGGTGAAAAGTCACTGATTCGTGCCTGGGAACGGAATACGTCAAAGAGTCTAGCGTCGGTGCCACGTGGATCTGGAGGCAAAGCGTCATCAGAGACAAAACCGCCCAGTGCCATTCCAGACGACAGAGCAGAGCAAAACCAAACGAATGATCACGTGGTCACGCGGAAAGAGGAGAAACAGGATTTGACAGTTCCTTCAATCGACGTAACTCTCGATTCCGGGACACAAACGCAGTTAACTCCTTTAGTTAGGCCTGCTTCTCGAAATCCACGAGAGCCCAAGCTTGGAAAGACCGTTCAATTATCTTTTCCTAATCTAATTAAGGAGAAAAGGGCGAAAACAAATCCAGAAATGAAATTGCGCCATCTGCTAAGTGACTCACTACTGCCTCAAATTGATCGAACGGAGGGCAGCATCCAGTGGTGACATGTTGAGGTTGCTTCTGCACTTCCTTAAATAACATTGTACAATTTGTCGAGACGAATGCTCTTTAAACTAACATTACGCCATCGATTCTGCCGTGCTAATGTAGAAGAGCCGTTACTCACCTTAAGCGAATGAGTGCAAAGTGAGTCATTACTGACGTGGATTGATCAAACGAATGGCAGAGTAAAATGACTCATTACATTATTTTTTATGCATCTTAATGTAAAACAACTCCTGACAATGCCACATGATCGAACTGAGGGCTTTGCAGAGTGATTAAGTTCTGCCTTCAGTGTAATCTGTCAATGAGTATTTGAATAAATATAAACCGCTTGATCGGTGGACATATAAACTCTTTACTGCTACTTAGTCGACCGTAGGCTAAAAGAAAATGTATTAAATGCAGTTAAAGTATAAAATCAATCACCTTTCAAGTCTAGTTTGGAATATAACTGATCACGTCTTTGCATTTTGCTCTACCTATTGCATAACAAGACAACGTAACTTCGATTTGTCACTTAGCTGGTATGAAACAAAGGCCAGGCAAAATTGCCTGCTGTTTGATATAACAAAATTTAATTTTGATGTCGTTATTTAAAAATCAGCTGTAATGAGACACAGGCCAGACTGAGTTACCTGGTACTTAATATAACAAAGCGTTGATTAATGTCATTTATTATGTTTGCTGTAAATAAATTTAAGGGTGGTCACATTGTCTACTACCTAATATAGCAAAACTTAACTTTGATGTCATTTATTAAATCTACTATACTGACACTTAGGCCAGACAGAATTGTTTGCTTTTTAATATGACAAACTTAACTTTGATGATCTTTATAAAATCTGCTGTAATAATACATAGGTCAGATAGAATTGCCTGCTGCTTTGTGATTCATTGCGTTAAGCGCGTGCAGTGATTTTCTCTGGCTGTTCATTGTGTTTTTATTTATTTTTGTTTTTGTAGCTGATACACAAGCTAAAGCCGAACGCGTCGCTCTCCTTTGTAAAGAAGAGTGTACAAGTTTTTACTGGAATAGTTGTTTGTGCATCTCACTTTTATAAATGACGCTTGCATGTCAGGTGTTTTTATGTGTACGCCTGTTTATGTACGTGTATGCCTGCTTCATATACCTGTATACCCGTTTTAAGTACGTGTGTACGTGTATGCCTGCTTCATATACCTGTATACCCGTTTTAAGTACGTGTGTACGTGTATGCATGCTTTATGTACGTGTATGCCTGCTTCTTATACCTGTTTTAAGTTCGTGCATGCCTTTTTTGTACCTGTATTTTTAATGATTTTAGTGAATTTTATTTGAGATTTATTTGTAAACATATGTCCTTTGCCTTTGTGAACTAACTTATATATATATATATATATATATATATATATGAGGTGTACACGTGTGTCATATATTGTGTATATGCCTATTGGTTTTTTATAGGTATGAGTATGTGTCATGATAATGAAAATGTTGTGTATGTACACGTCAAAGTAACCATGTGTTATATGTACTGTGTTTGCGCATGTGTTGTACATTCGCATGAATTTGCGCATGTATTTTCGTATGCGTTATCCATGCGTGTCTAAGTATTGACTGTGTGCGCATATATATATACGATTTAATGGGTAGTGCTAGTTATTTTGTTTTAATTTCACGTCAGTCATAATCGTAAAATTATTTTCTGTTGCGTTTAACGAGTACGTTCGGTCAAGACCCTAACAATTTAACTTTCATCTGTGTATAATGCAATCGTGAAAACATATAATTGAAATGAAGCCTACTGCCTTTGCCTTGTAAAATCGGTATATAACAATGAAAGAAAGAAAAGGAATCATACAAAGTTATAATAATAAAAACTTCAATGAATATAATAATTAAAACTTGATCAACACCAATTAATAAATATTTTATATCTAGCGCTTTGAAACACACAGTACTGTTATCCGAATAAGGTACTTTCTAATCTTAAGGTCGTTACTAACGTTACAGAGAATGTAGACAAATAGTGGTTTAATGTGATCATTTTGATAGGGCAAAGCAATCGTTGGAAGGGGAGACAATCGTGACTGAAAATGTATTTGCTATTGATAATTTTACTGATAAAATATCTATGATTTTACGTATGCTTAAGTGAACAGAACATTTTAAACGATTCGTTACTTTATAGTCTGCATTCTCTCTCTCTCTCTCTCTCTCTCTCTCTCTCTCTCTCTCTCTCTCTCTCTCTTTTTCTCTCATTTATATTATATATAAACATTTTTTAAAAATCTGTGGAATAGAATTTATAGTTCAGTTTAAAAAATAAGTCTTATAATAATGATCAGGATATATCATTAAAAATTAGTCACTTAATGAAATAATTTGTCCACAACTGGCAGTTACCAACACATTGCAGACTTATGATCCGTGTTCATGTTTTCAGAAACACAAATATTTGTGTGTCATCGAAACAAACAAAAATATTTTGTCAAATAACATCAACGCATTAATAGATTTTTCAAACACACGTTTGGTGTATATTCGCAGTCCTGTTGTAAGGTTATCGCCTAGGTCACGGGAAGTTTAAAATAAAGAGAAGGCAGTAGAAGCAGCAATTGTAGTAGAAGTAGTTGCTGATAAAGCTGTAGTAATACATTGATTGTTGTCAACAGCAATAATAGCTCGTCTAATGATTGTATTATTGCCTAGAATGCAACGAATCGACAAATGTTTGATGAATATTTGTAATTACATGTATTTCGTTACTTTCTCGTTTTTGATGTTTTATTAAATAAATATGTGTAAATAATATTTAGTTATCTTGGAAATTTTTCAAGCTTTATTACTTCAATATGTGTAAATACTATTTGGAAACTAATTAAATATGTTGATGCTTACCTCTTGTAACAGGAAAAATAATTTTGTAACAAGACGAAAAATATCAATCGCCTTTTAATTTTCTTTTAAATCTAGCACAAGAATGACAGAAGTATTAAATGTTTATTATATCCATCATCCTTATACTAATAACCAATACATTGACAGCTGGCATGACACAAACAAAGTCTTTCCGATAAATATTTTTAATGAACACATTAATATAATTTAATTAATTAGTCGTGACAAAACAACGGAGCCTTGAGAAAAGACACTGATGACAGAACATCTCACCAATGTATAATTTAAAATTAGTAAATTTGGAACTCGCCAAGAATTTATGTAGAGAAGAATCGTAAAGAATTTGCGAGATTTGTGTAGAATTTTATAAAAACTTTAATTAAAATGATTGCATAGTGCCAAGAGAAGAACATGTACAGGACAATTATTTCAACATTCCTTTTAATTTGAACCAAATTTAATTAGTGCTTTTTAAATTGAACTGCCTTTAAACGGGTTATTTTCTTTAAAAACTGAATCATCTTTCAATATATGTATATTGGTTCGTCTTTGATATGTCCGCCATACTCGATATACAAATAACAGGAAAAATAAATTATGTCTATGAAAACAGTAAACGACAGTAAACAAATAAAATAAAGAAAGCTGGGATGGGGATTTTATTTTTCTTTTAAATTCAACCTTGATTCCAGACATTAATCATTCATTACAATTGAAAGAATAAACAAACTTTAGCAGAAGCAAATATTCTGCTAATTATTTATTACTGGAAACTATGTTTATACATTTATCTTTTGCTATTGGATGAATTTCTAAAAAACTCCATTTTAAAAGATATTAATGTTTTTATTTAAAAAGCACTGGCCAGCAAGAGAATTAGCACTTGCGGCAGAATCTGGATCGGCAGAATGGCAATTGACGTAAGATTTTGATATTAGTATAAGTATTACATTCAGAATTTAGTCTGAATAAAGTCATTGCAAATAAAGTATAAGTATAAGTATAAGTATTACATTCAGAATTTAGTCTGAATAAAGTCATCGCAAATAAAGTCATCGCAACTACATGCGTTAAATCGGCGATTTGAATCAGAAGTTATTTTTGCTGATAACACACAGGGATGATTATCTGTACATTTTCGCATCTTTCATTTATGTTTCTCTCACCTATTTTTGTTTATTTATTCTTCCACGTCTCTTAACATCACGCTGGAAGAAAAGGTGACCACTCATGATTTTTCACTTTGATTAGTGAAGACTAATTTTTTTTCACATTATTTTACTTCTGGACTTACTTTTTTTTTATTACATTGTTTTACTTCTGGCATCACTTAAGAAGGAAACAAAGATTCTATGAAAAACGTCACTAATTTCGTGTTCTCTCTCTCTTTCTCTCTCTCTCTCTCTCTCTCTCTCTCTCTCTCTCTCTCTCTCTCTCTCTCTCTCTCTCATCCATCACACCGTCTGTCCGTTCATCTATCTATATATAATTCCATCTGTCTGATGTACTACTGTATATATGATTGCTAATGAACTATTTAGTCCTGCTAAGAGGGGAGTAATTTGCTTATTGGCAGCCACAACCACTACTCTACTACAATTACCACCATCACAAATAAAGCCACCGCAACTATTACCATCACCAATGTCACTATTATTACTTCTTGTCATCAGCAGTCAGTTCACGCACATGAAATGCAGTCAGATTTCAAGATGCATAACTGCTTTCATCATTGGCATATCGGTGTTTCGATTGCTCTCCCCTTTCTCGTTGTCGCGTGCGAATCCTGTTTTACTCCCGGCTGAAATGACGAAAGAGCAAGCAATAATAGCTATTAATAAAATTTTAAACTTTAAATTTAAATAAATATATAGTTTTGCGTGAGTTATGTTAAAATGCACTTTCATTATTCTAAGAAGTAAATTACATGCCTTTCTGCCACCATGTTACTCTGTAATATTTCTTGCAAGTTGTAGTAGGCCTGCTGCATTTTCTCGATTTGTATTTCTTTTCTGACAAGAGTTCATTTATTCCCAATGTGATGTGTATATATTTATACATGTCAGTGCAGAAGGAGGGAAAGACAAAAAGAAATAATAAAATGTTGTTTGATTTCTTCCTCGCTGTTTACTGGAAACATAACCCGGTCTCTCAGTCACCTTCACTCTACAAGAATAGATACTGTGAGACCTCAAGGGCACCTGTCATGTTTATTATTTATTAATTAATAACACATAACTAATTACAAGAGATCGAGAATATTAATTTATAGTTATTAAGAATTCTCTCATAGAACCAATATGTCTCTCATTTGGGGGATTTTAAGGGTGTCGTAAAACTCTACAGAAAAAGATAGACTTATATATATATATATATCCAACAAATTGATTGTGAAAGTCTTAAAACAGACAGTACTGTTCTTCAAAGAGATTTGAAAAGCCGACGTCGTGAGGATCCCCAAGGAACAATATCTCACTTAAAATTATTAAGAAAACATACACTGTGAGGTTCTCTCAGGGACAATACTACCAATAAAAGTAATTAAGAAGACATACAATGTATGGTCATCTCACTGGATAATACCATTAATGAAAGTAATTAAGAAAATATACAATGTGTTGTCATCTCACTGGACAATACCATTAATGAAAGTAATTAAGAAAATATACAATGTGTGGTCATCTCACTGGACAATACCATTAATGAAAGTAATTAAGAAGACATACAATGTGTGGTCATCTCACTGGACAATACCATTAATGAAAGTAATTAAGAAGACATACAATGTATGGTCATCTCACTGGACAATACTATTAATGAAAGTAATTAAGAAAATATACAATGTGTGGTCATCTCACTGGACAATACCATTAATGAAAGTAATTAAGAAAATATACAATGTGTGGTCATCTCCCTGGACAATACCATTAATGAAAATAATTAAGAAGACATACAATGTGTGGTCATCTCACTGGACAATACCATTAATGAAAGTAATTAAGAAGACATACAATGTGTGGTCATCTCACTGGACAATACCATTAATGAAAGTAATTAAGAAAGTATACAATGGCACAATACTATCAATCGAAGTAATTAAGACCTACTTTTTGAGGTTACCTAAAGAGATAACAGTCCTGAACACAGTAAGGATACAGACTTGTGAGGTTCTTTAAAAGAATAACTCTGTTACTTATACCAATTAAGAATACACGCTTTATGAGGTTCTCTCAGAATATGTTATTGTCAAATTGAGACATGCAGACATTGACTCGGGCAAAAAAAAAAAAAATGCGAGAAAGTCTTTCTCCCTTATGTAAATATTAACTTGAATAATGAATTGTAGTTCAGGGCTTCGCGGTTAACATCCTTGAGAGAAGAGTTGTTTCGCGAATGTCTTTGCATGCTGCAATTATTGACTCATGACCTTGACAGTAGAAAACAGACACAAAGAGTAAGGTGACTTCTTATTTTTCGCTTATAAAATAAAACAAGAAAAGAAAATCACCTGTTTAATTTAAGGTCTCTAATGTATGTTATATCCCCAAGATGCAGTTAATAGACTAAACGTTATTTTCACGTGCTAATGTTTCCATCTCTCGTTCGAATGAAAATGCTGTTATACATGCATGTCTTAAATGTCGCTAAGGTGTCGTCTGCATAGAACGGATTTAGTTTGATGTATGATAATATTTTAAAAATAAAAATAGTGCACAGTAATTATTATAAATATACATTCTTGATATGACAATTGCTAACTTCACACATTTGTTTCGTGTATTCATACACATAAATGGTGATCGTTGCTCTGCACTGTATTGACTCTGAGAAAGGAGTCTATCTATCTATCTATCTATCTATCTATCTATCTATCTATCTATCTATCTATCTATCTATCTATCTATCTATCTATCTATCTATCTATCTATCTATCTATCTATCTATCTATCTATCTATCTATCTATCTATCTATCTATTAATAATACAGGCATAAGACTTTTAAAGAATAAATAATTGATTTTATAGAAAGTAAAGCATATTAATTCTGTTATGACTTCGAAAAACAAATGAGTTCTTTGAAGAAAGTATACTTACAGACCAGTACCTAAGTCGATGAAATGTCACTTGACCCTGATAAGAAACAACATTTATACTCTACACCACACGATGAACAATCGGATTGTATTTTAGACTCTAAGTAACCGTTTCCATACTCCTCCTATCGTGAGTGCAAATGTAACAGCAGGAAGACCCAGTTTACAGTCTGCCATTGTAGACAATCTCCCTTGACAGTGACATGTGTGCACTTTCCTATCACACTAGATGATGGTAAGATTTCGATTCCAGTGGAAACCAATGGGTCAAGGCTGTTTAGCAAGTTCAAAGACGTCGACAGACCGCACTGACATTCAAATGTAAATATAGGTCTAAGCTTATCGAAGCACTAATTTGATCACCTACATACATATATTATATGAAGCAAATATGAGAGGCAATAATAAAAAAAATTATACAGGCTGAAAGTCGAACATGTTAATGCTATGTATTTGAAATTACTTGTCGGACTTGGAGACAAACATTTCTGGATTTCAGTCTTCCACCCGTAATTCCGAATAAATTAGGTTCGGTAGATTGATTGCTGAGATACTTAAATGGAATTAATAACTATATTTTAAGAAAATAATAATTATAATTGAAGACAACAGTCATTTTTAAGACAAAATAATTGTATTTGGTGGCAATAAAAATTATAGTTGGAGACAACAATAATAATATATTTTAGAACAATAATAATAATGTAACATACATTGTAAGAAAACAATTATATTGTAAAACATTATTAACTACATTGTAAGACAACAATAGCACCGAAGATCAGTCGGTGCTTAGCTGCTCACATATTCAACAAACCAATAACGCCATTCCAAACGTTGGGACGGGTGTGGAGGTTTGAAGGAATGGGGTGTAGAGGCTTGAAGGAGCGGGGTGTGGAGGATTGATGGACTGGGTTGTAGTTTTGTAAAGATAAGTAGATATTGCGTCATTAAATATATTCTTTCGATGCAATTAATTGTTCAGTTTAATTCCACAGTAAGATCGTTACTTGCATTTATTTCAGGAACCAGCACTGCAAACGTACTCACACTAAGAACATTCTATACAAATTTTCATTCAATTATCTGCCCGTGTGTTTGTATTTACCAATATGGACTGTAGGTGTGGTAATGTCTGAGCGTGCGCGCACGGTGCATAAATGTGTATGTTCATATAGGTTATCTCTGCTAAAAAAAACCCAAACAAATAGTCGCCTGCAGACTGATTGCCAGCAGTGTGTCAGAACCATAGCACTAGTATCTGCTGGCCTTAGACTTTGGAAAATGGCTATTCTTTTCTCTGCCGTTTTCGTTTTCAGCTTTATCATCCAAGCAGGTAACTTATCTATCTATCTATCTATCTATTTATCTATCTATCTATCTATCTATCTATCTATCTATCTATCTATCTATCTATCTATCTATCTATCTATCTATCTATCTATCTATCTATCTATCTATCTATCTATCTATCTATCTATCTATCTATCTCTATCTATCTATCTATCTATCTACCTACCTACCTACCTATCTATCTATCTATCTATCTATCTATCTATCTATCTATCTATCTATCTATCTATCTGTCTGTCTGTCTGTCTGTCTGTCTATCTATCTATTTATCTATTTAGACAAGTGAAGCAATATTAATAGTAGGAATGACAGTACAAATATCATTCTTTTTATTGTTCTAAATTATAAACGGTAATACTTACATAGCACTAGTAACAAAAGTGAAATTTTCTGAACCTTATTCCTAAACTAACAATAGTAGTATTTATAGTAGTAGTGGTTTTTGGTAGTAGTGTTTATAGTAGTAGCATTAAAGAAAATGAATAATTAGTGCAAGGAATGTACTTTTTATGTTATTCTAGAACTAGCAGTAGCAGCATTAATAGCATACACTGGAGAATAATCACGTTATTTTCATGGTATTCTAAACCTTACAGTACTTTTAGATATAACAGTGTCAGTAGAAGTAGAGGTAGAAGTAATTGCCACCTTATTGTAATGTTCTAAAAGCAGCATTAGTTGTAATAGCAAAACAAGTATTAATACAAGTAACATTCTCTTGACCTTATTCTAAAACTAGCATTACTAATTACTATATATATATATATATATATGTGCACAGAGGAATGATGTATGATCTGTATTTGTGCGCAGTGCAATGATGTAAGACCTATTGTTTTCCACAATGTAATGACAGAGGACCTATATATATATTTACAACTTTATAACGTTGAACCAATAATGATGTACGATGACATAGTATGGACATGTACTGATGACGAAGTGTTTGCACAGGTGGCGTTGAATGTCCGGACGAATGGAGTGCGTTCCAAGGGTCATGCTACATCTTTATTGATGACCTCGTGGCGTGGACCGAGGCATGGGTACGCGATACATTTACTCTGGGGCTTGTTTGCATTACTTCTGACCTGCATGACGTATACATTTTAAAATTCAATTTTTCATCTGCTTTTAATTGTGCCTTATTTGTACACTCTAGAGTCTCATGATCCGAATCCCATTCTATTCGACGATTATTTTTCAATTCATCATTGCCGTATAATCACCTTACATCGGACAATTATTGTACACATTCAACCTCCATCGTCCCATACATGTACACATTCAACCTCCATCGTCCCATACATGTACACATTCAACCTCCATCGTCCCATAAATATTCAACATCCACCGGTCCATAATTGTACGCATTCAACCTCCATTTGTCCATAAATGTACACATTTAACATTTATCTGTCCATAATTGTACACATTTAACATTTATCTGTCCATAATTGTACACATTTAACATTCATCTGTCCATAATTGTACACATTCAACATCCATCGGTCCACAATCGTTCACATTTAACATCCATCGGTCCATAATTGTACACATTTAACATACATCGGTCCATAATTGTACACATTTAACATTCATCGACCCACACTTGTATACCTTCAACCTCCTTCAACCCGACCTTACATTATCTCATTCTCCACTGGTCACCATGCGTAAATTAATCAACCACTAACCGATCCTGAAAAAAAAATCATTTGTCAACGTGTACGTTATCCACCATTGGACCATTAATGCACCTGTTTATCCGTCATCTTACCTGTACTTCATCACTCCATTCTCCATCTATACCCGTATTTCAGTCTCCATCACTTTATCCTCCATCTTATCCCAATATTTCAGTCTCCATCAGTTCATCCTCCACCTATCCCCGTATATAAGTCTCCATTAGTACATCGTACATCTATCTCCGTACTTCATTCTCCATCAGCGGATCCAAATATCAGTTCATCGTATTGTGTGATCCTATACATACATATTTAGTAATCCTGATCAATGTCCTAATAGAGATCCTATGTTGTAGTCCTATATAGTGACCTTACAGTAGTATAGAGTGATCGTACACCCTGATGCCATGCACGAGTTCACAGGATCCGATACAGTGATCCTATACACTAATGTACAGTGATCCATACTCGATCTCATGTCTTGATGCTCTACACTAAAATGCATTAACCCTATACTTTGATCCTATGCAGTATCCCTATGCACAAGTATACAGAGATCCTAATATAATCATTAGAATACAGCGATCGACACTAGTGTGCAGATAATCTGTAATACCATTTTGCAATGTTCATATATCATGATTGTATGAACTAGTGTTCATGAATCCTGTACCTTTATTTTATATTGTGGTCCTATGGGCAAATATAGTGATCTCTCTTTTCGTGATCCTACATAATAATAAATAGTACTCCTATACAGATGATCCTTTACCAATAGGCTATACTACTCATGCACCGTGGACTTAATTTGTATTTTATGATTCTGACATACTTACCTCCCATTACTTTTAAACGTTTATTTCTTTTACAGTTTTGCAATGCTTGAGGTTCTAATTAACCATTAAGTGACTTAGTTGCGGATGAAGTTTCGTCGTAAAAACCAAAGACTCTGGATTGAACCTTCTCGTTCATTTCGATTTGTAATTGGTATGGTAGTTAAATGGTCATACTTTGGGCACTATCGCTGGCGTAACACACTAGCCTGGTATGGTAGTTAAATGGTCATACTTTGGGCACTATCGCAGGCGTAACACACTAGCCTGGTATGGTAGTTAAATGGTCATACTTTGGGCACTATCGCAGGCGTAACACACTAGCCTGGTATGGTAGTTAAATGGTCATACTTTGGGCACTATCGCAGGCGTAACACACTAGTCTGGTATGGTATTTAAATGGTCATACTTTGGGCACTATCGCAGGCGTAACACACTAGCCTGGCATAAAAATGTTCCTCCCCTTTCTAACGGTTAATTTGCAATTATTATAGTTCTATTTCATTCCCACACCTCACACCCATAAATCATCGAATTAATTCAAACTTGAATTGCATTTGCCGTTTTGAAATATAAAAGCACGACTGTTAATTACTTCAGCAAAATTTTGTTGACTGACTTAGTGCTCAGTCCCATGACAGAGTCAGTGTAGATTTGAATAAAACGAGTGCCTCACTGTTTTTCTTCCAGAGCATTCAGTCCCCATGTTCATACATAACGTTCTCTCAACACTACTTTCTTTCTTCAAGATGGGTACTGTGAGAGCTCAGTCACAAATTCCTCTTTCCCCAGAGCCTTCAGGCGCGCACAGAAAATGGGAGGAAGGATTATTAGAGATTTATGGAGATTCAAACAATATCCCCACCCCACAACTACTAGAGCACTAGACTCTCTAAACAATAAATTAGGTAAATTAATTTAGTTATGACACTGTATATATTACAGATAGATAGATAGATAGATAGATAATACGTTGTTGAACTGACAAAGGTAAACTTCACAAGAAATGCCTGAGATGCAAGGTTTAATTTCCATTCTTGCATCAATTTCAAAACGCGCCTACTTTTGTCTCACTATATACATTATACAGGAAAGTAGATAATGAATAACTCCCATTATCAAAGTAGTAGTAAAAAGAGATGGGAGCCAGATGGACTCTAAATCACACAAAGCCCTTCCTGACTGTTAGTGACCAGTAAATTTTGCTGACAGACTTAGCCGAGTACCCGCCTGGTATCGTCTGATTTTGTGCACGTGTTTCAGCATTCTGCAGACTAGTTTTGTTTTAACTGGTGGTACTTTTGGCATTCTTCAATTAAGTGAATATTTATCTCTATGTTCACTGGCTATATTTATCTCTATGTTCACTGGCTATATTTATCTCTATGTTCACTGGCTACATTTATTGATTTCGCGGACGGTAATTTTACTGAACAAGCAAATATCATTTCAGTACACACGCCATGGAGAATCTGTTTATATTTCAAGGTGCATAACTCTTTCGGTATGAGTTGTACTGTTAACATAAGTTACTGAACTTTGTATCGTGTAATTTTTGAAGTACTTGCAAACCAGCACAGAATCAAGCAATTTAGGAACGGTCAAACACAAACTTATGTGCCCATCATACATCAATTGGTCAGACTCAAACCATTCAGTTGATCAAGGACATGTTAGTAAAGCCCATAATTCACCCCACAAGGCGAACTGATGAAGAAGATATACCTGTCAAACATATCAGTCGGCCTAAAGAGGTGGGCTGATCATGGAGGCACAGCAAACAAATCAGTCGGCCTAATGAGGTGGGCTGATCATGGAGACACAGCAAACACATTAGTCGGCCTAATGAGGTGGGCTGATCATGGAGACACAGCAAACACATTAGTCGGCCTAACGAGGTGGGCTGACCATGGAGACACAGCAAACACACCAGTCGGCCTAACGAGGTGGGCTGATCATGGCGACACAGGAAACACACCAGTCGGCCTAATGAGGTGGGCTGATCATGGAGGCACAGCAAACCCATCAGTCGGCCTAACGAGGTGGGCTGATCATGGAGACACAGCAAACACATCAGTCGGCCTAACGAGGTGGGCTGATCATGGAGACACAGCAAACTATCAAGTCGGCCTAACGAGATGGACTGATCATGGAGACCTACCATATCAATGATATCTGCATGAGCTCCACACCATTTGCTGAAAACAAAACCTAGTGATATGCAAAACATTCAGAAAATGTCAGCAGTACTGCGCTCATTCATCTTTTAAACATCTTGAGTTAAAACATTGAAAACATAATATTTCATATTTCTAGTGTTCTAAAGATATTTATTTTGATCTAAAAGACATGTTTTTCACATTCTTTATCGTTCTTGCCTTGTACACTCCCAGACAATCTGCCAGACACTGGAGGCTCCCCTCGTTGAGATTGAGACTCCGGAAGAAAACGAGTATATTGCAGCGCAAATTCGAGCCAGACATGAAAGTAAATACAATATGCATTTTTATTTTATGTACTTATCATAATAATAACTATCGCTAACAAAGACAGACATATAGACAGACAGACAGACACACAAATAGATATATATAAATAGATAGATAGATAGATAGATAGATAGATAGATAGATAGATAGATAGATAGATAGTATCACGCATATAGACAAATAGATAGCATATAGTAAATAAAGTAATAAAGTAAAATATACTGACATAACGTTTCCTGATGAGTCCCCCTTACAATAAAAATAATTAAATAACTCAATTAATATAAAAGAAAGGATAAAGGCAGATTAATACAACGACCTATTTCAATAAAATGCGAGTGTTATGTTTACTTATGCAAGGCAATGAAGGAATATGGCTTGGCTTGCAAGACTTCTTACATGAAGGCGTATGGGTGTGGTCAAGCAACCTGGAACAAGCCGAGTACCAGAACTGGGAGCCCGGAGAACCAAACAATGATGCAGGAGGGCAGGACTGTGTAACTATGCATGCTAGTGGCCGCTGGGACGATGACTTTTGTGACAAGACACGGAGCCATTACGTGGCCTGCGAACGAAGGTGAAAATTACATAGCGCCCGCTTTCTCATGCTATTGTTTTTCCCCTTCCACTTAGTTAAAACGAGACATTATTTATCAACGTAGTTACGTGTTTTTTCAAATCACTTACATTCACATGCATCTGCACACACACAGATACAAAAAAAAAAAAAAACGCGCGCACACATGCACGCACACACAAACATACACATACACAAACACATACACGCACACATACACACATATACACACACTCTCTCTCTCTCGATCCACTTATCTATCTATCTATCTATCTATCTATCTATCTATCTGTATGTTTGTCTATCTATTTATCTGTCTGTCTGTCTGTCTGTCTATCTATCTATCCGCATTCTTCCAAACAGAAGTGTATATAGACGACTAATTAATATCACCCTTTGAATGATGATGCCGTATCTATATTTTTATTTTATCATCACCTTTCACAATTATTTAGTAGTTATCCCTCCCTATCTCGGTCTCTTGTTTTGAACATGTCACGCTATTGGAGCCCCGAGGTGAGATAATCACTGACAAGGCAAAACTTTCTAGGTACACAAGAACATAGTGGCGAGTTTCAAACAGACAATGAAAATACACTGAAATATAAACTCCTTACTCTGGTATCCGAGAGAAAGACGTGCTTACATGAACAATATCATAAGAACTTATGCAACAATTAGAATTAATATAATATATTATTTGTAGTCAGATTTTCTCCAGGTTCAAATACCGTTTTGTCTGCTCTGATCCAGCAAGCGTAGTCACGTGGTCCATGGAATGCGAATTAAGAGTTTGAAGATCTTAGTTTTCACAGGATATGCTAGAAATGAAGCATGAGGATTCGTCGAGAGTTTATCTTTATCCGTTTATAGCAAATAAAATCTGACACATTACCACTGTAAATTTCAATAGTACATTGTATCTGGGAGTGTGTATGCAAATAATAAAAGCAGCACGCCTTTTCGTTCATATATTAGTAAAAGACATATTTACCTCTCTGTCCCTGTGAAAGTCATATTCAAATTACATGTTTAAAATATTTGGTTTTCTAATAGCTAGGAACATAATAATCTCAGTAACCCGGAAAACAAGACCATCTATCTGCAGGATTCCATTCTGTTGCGTTCTGTTCCATTTGGTGCGGAATTGTTGTTGTCAACATTTCCCTTGACAATTATTAGATCTGGCCTAGAGTCTAAGCATCTTTTCAGCTGGGCTGTGACAGACGTCATGGCATGATTCGTGGCAAAGAGGAGATGACAAATCATGATGTAAGCCGCCCATTGTCTGTGTGTAGCAGTGCAAAAATGAGAGAATTGCCAGACAGTGAAATAAGATAATTGCACCATAAACATTAGTACCAGGGTCTGTACTCTATTACCATAAACTCTTATAAGGAGATACCAAGTGAAATAGAAAAACTGAAGGGAAAATCTATAGAAGAGAAGGGGGAGAAAACTAGGAGATAGGAAGACAAACTTTAGGGCATGCTAGATCTTTCTGAGAGAGCTATATTTGGAATTGAAATTGTAATTGTAATTTGATTGTTTCTATTTTCTTATCTCATCTTTGTGTCAATCAGATTAATCTTCACTTTATGTAAATTTAATTTTGTAATATTTTCACTGTCTATTTACCTGTTCTATATTTAGTGAGGAATTATTCACTTAGTGGCTCATGTACCTACCGGAAGTGTTGACCTCAATTAGTTGTGTTGTCCTAGATTATTTATTAATTTACGGGCATCCAACACTATGAAATGTACACATTTTTAATTTAAATTTTGTTGATTTGTTTATCATAATGTATCCATCTACATTTTATTGACAACGATATCTACACTATCATTCCAAGCATAAACTGGTGTTTAATGCGTTCCATGACTACAATTGCATGACACTGGTGTAAGCCAGAAGCACTCCCTCTATTGAACACCACCACCATACTTGGTGACACCGAAGTACAGCTATACACATAAACTTTACAGGTGAAAGCACTCTACCTTGACACTAACTCTACAGATTCGGCTATAGAAAGATTGAGACTTTGAGAGGTCAACTGAAGTGAATAGAATTTTGTTTTAAATGTGAAAAATATCGTGAATTAATTTAGCTGCAAATTGATTAAAATGTCACTTTGTTTCTAAGTTGTCATTTTGTTTGCTGACAGAACTTTTTTCTTCTTTAGGGGAACATCTGGATCTATTATTGGCTGATATCATTACTGACAGCAAGATGATGACAAGACTTGAAAGTAATCTGAATGGACAATTTCTATAATTCCAAAATTTTAGACAAGAATATTGCGATACTTATCAGTGTCACTTAATGTTAAGTTGTGGCGTGATTAAGTGCCCGAACACGAGAAATGAAGGTCATTTCAATTTGAAGTTTAGCAAAAGATTTCGTGTTGTATTTATCGGTGAGATTTATTATTATATTTTCCTGTAATATGCATGACCTTCACATGTGAATGTTTTGGAGTGGCGTATGCAGGTGCAGGTATCATATTGAAAATATTGAACATAAGTATACTTATATCCTTATATTCGTGTGTCAATATGTTGTACATATGCAAACATACATGCGTGTGTGTATGTGTGAGTGCCATTGCATACACTGTTACTTAGATTTTTATATCCGTGCATCTGTATATTGTGTATATATATGAGTATGTTTATATGTATAAGTGTATATAATAAGTATGTTTATATTTTTATAATCATGCATCTGTATATGTATGTTGTACAGATAGATAGATAGATAATGTGTATAATGCTATCCTAGTTATTGGTTATGAATATTATTATTATTAGGCATCCATTACTAATTACAAGTGATGAGGATCTTATTAAATATTATTCATAAGTCTCCAGCAGACACCACTCATCTCTCATATCTGGAGGATATGCGGGTGCTGTAAACGTTTTTCTCTCCCACAACATTAAAGAGAATTATTTACTTTCACACAATATTTCCGTAGCAGGAAAACCTTTTATCAAAGAAGAGAAATCCATCTTTAATCTATATTTAGTGAGCCCCCATCCACTTACTGTCTCTCCAACATATGATTATCAATATGTATAAGAAGGTCAATAAATTTATTAAATCAACAATCAAATATACATATAGCAAATACAATAAAATGAATATTGGACATCTATATTTCCACAAAACCAGTTTTGAATAATTTCAATGCTTATACAGTCTTATATCCTAACATATAATTCAGCAGATTAGTATCAATATAAATCATAGGATAATTTTTAACTTACAACAGAAATGGAGTTATAGAGAGATAAGCGATAGTAATTTGTACATAACCTTGTTAATGCTGCTGCTGCAAAAGTCTTTCATGCGCTTTTGTTATATGTCACAAGTTTACTGTTCACAATAGAATTGTCAATTATTCACATGCTCCTCCAGCACACTGTAGAATGTTTCTTGAGCCACTGTTCTCTCTGGACTAATCTGGGCATTCCTTCCTTGCCAACACATATTGACAGTTTCATTGTATCATCACATTTATATGCTGGGGTAGAGACTTCTTGAATCTATCATGGTCATAACAGTTTATAAATCAATAAACCAGGAACCAGGAAGAAATCTAGAAATTTCAGCAATCTCAGAAATTATAGAAAGGCTGCGATTCTTTCCTGTAAAATATAATCAGGGAACAAATGCTAAGTTTCTAGTTTTTCATCTCTAACTCCATTCTTTCTTATATTCATGTCTCAACTTACAATATCCTGCAACAGTATTTATTAGCCCAATACACACATACAACATAATAAATACAACATAATAATTTATGAATGTGTTCACTAAAAACAATGTCATGTGTTTAACATATTACATGCAATTCACAATTATAAAAGTAATTCTCTACTCACATAATAATATCTACATAAAATACATACATAATATATCAATAGAAAAATGCACTAACTATTTCTAAGTCCATTCTGTCTCAATTCAATCACTTAAGCTATCAGTTGCCTTTCATGACTTGAACTTCAGACACACCATATTTAAGGTGTTTAGAATATAGGATTTTCTTCTGGCCCCCATTGAATGAAGTTGTTATGACTATTAGAAAAACTACATGTGGGTTCAGATTGCATCAGCAAGTTCCAGCATATTCTCTACCTGAATTGTTTACTCCAACTTTGGCATTTATTAAAGTATCACCATAAGCAGTGCTCAAGGTCGGGTCAAGTTAACATTTGCAACAAATATATAATTATTAATTTTAGAAATAGGGATAGGCAAATTTACTGTCACAGTTAGATATATGTGCATGTGTTGTTGAAATAAGTATGTCTATATTCTTATATTCGTTCGTAGTTGCGTGTATGTTTTACAAATATGTGTGTCTGTGTCATTGGAAATAAGTGTGAGTGTAGTGTATGTGTGCACATGTACTGTAGATGTATACGTGCGGGAATGTGGTTGTGGGCAGTTGTGCCTGTGAGTTTTTTTGTGTTTGTGAGTGTCAGTGTATATGTAAGTTTTAAAAAAAATAAAATGTACATGTTGCTATGTGTGAATGTTGAGTGTTTGTGTGTTTTCACATGTGTTTAAGTTAGTGACGACGTGTATTTGAGTATTTGTGCTTTTGTTTGTTTTTACATGTTCGTGCTTCACTGTAGTGTGTTTGTTGAAGTGCGTGATCATGTTCGGGTGTGTGTGTGAGCATAAATGCGAATATAGTGTATGCATTCGATTAAGTACCGGTCTGTTTATCTGAACCGTATTAGAAACGTAACTTCATGAAATGCAACACACGTCCTGGGCCCTAAAATGCATGACTTGGAGGAAAGCATTAAAAATAACAATAGTTGGATTAAACTACTCCCTTAAAGATCTCGTAAAACGCGGACAGAGAATTAGTGGTGCCCGAATACCTTTATCGTGCGATTCCAAAGCTAGATCTAAAGCAGTGCAGAATTTCCTTTAAGCACTTTAGTGGGCTTAGATTCTCTCAGTACGTCTGCACCGAGAAAGGAAAACATTTTAAAATTCAAATATTTACTCACACTTACTCGCGATAAGAGACGTTCGAATGAGACGGTAATTATCTGTCAGTATGGTGTGGTGTCAGTGTAAACCTGTGCATGATCAGTCATGCGTGATTTCCTTTAGACTCATGTTTGTAGTGTATGGAGGGGTAAGGCGTGGGGACGAAACGCCGAGTTAATATATATGGTATAGGTAGAATAGCGCACTTTCTCTCTTTTTCCCTTTCTTTCGCGTTTCGTCTGCCACCTCTCTTCCGTGTACCGTAATCTGTTGCGGTCTTTTCCCCAATTATCTTTTATTTGACTGCCATAGGTGTCTTCTCTTATGTGTCTCGTCTTATGTGTTATGGTCTTCGTGTTTTTTCTCATGTGCATTCTCTTATGTGTCTTCTCTTATGTGTATTCTTTCATGTATCTTCCCTCGTGTATTCTTTTTTTTTGGTGTCTTCTCTTTTGCGTCATCTCTCATGTGTCTTCTCTTAATTATCTTCTCTCACGTGTCGTCTATTCTGTGTCTTCTCCATATATTTCAAGTCTTCTCATCTCATTTTATCTAATCCAGCCTCTTCTAATTACAATTTAACTATTCTTATCTGATCTCAGGCATCTCATCACATTTTATTGCACGCTTTCTCTTCTTTAAATTCTCTACTTACAATTCTTCACGGTCTCCAGACTACATTAATTGCAGGCACAGTAATTATCTCTTTCTTTCTCAGTCTACCACCCTTTGTTACTATGACTACACAAACGTATAACCCATTTAATACCCATGAACGCATATTGGTGTTGAAGCAAGGATTGGATTTAGGTCCGTACAAAACTTGTTGTATGATGAAGTATTTAAGGGTTAGGACAAGGTTAAGGGTTAGCACTAAGCCTGACGTCATGGGATGTGTGTTATTAGTGCTAGGGTTAGGTTTACGGCAATAGTAACTTGATGCCATGGAAGCATTTAACGCTTAGGATTTGGAAAGTAATAAACGTATCATGCTTTCAAGGGATTAGGTAATTTTTAGGACTGCAATAAGCTTGCTGTATTGGGGATATTTTCTTTAGTTTGAACTTTCTGTGATGGTTAGAATTTTATAGCCAAAGTTACGTTTGCGGTTCGTACTAACTGCAATAATCTAAAACGAGATAATACTTTTAATATCTAGAACTAATCCTTGAACTTAACCTTTTCCCTTTTTATTCTGAGTTGTGGTTGAAGACAGTGGTAGTTGAAAAGAAAAGAATTGTGATTTCCAGATTTCGCCAATCTCTTGGCCGAAAACATTCGCAGTTCAATGCGATATGTAGGATCAGCAGTTAACGATCGCCAGGGCCCATCACTCCCATGGTCCATCAACAAAGTGTGATTATTTTGACATGCATTTTATTTTTAAAATATGTCCTCAATATATTGCATTTAAAAAGCGTTCCGACAGCAAATTTACACAAATCTTGCCGGTTACAAAACCGAAAGTTTTTTGCATTTTACTCCTCTGGTCGGATTGCAGAGATTTTAATATACGCCTTACTATTTCTTGACATCAACATTTCCACGAAACCACGTTTGAATAATTTTTAATGTTACACAATCTTATATCCTAAATCACAGGATAGTTCTTAGAATGGAAATGGAGTTATTAGAGATAAGCAATAATAGTCTCTATGTAACCTGATTTAGGTGTTGTCTCGCAACAAAGACACAAGTTTAAAGTTTGTTTGACAGTCAACTCTGTGATTCCTCCCACGCGCTGAAGAACACTAATTGTTGCTATCCAGTGGAGATTAACTTGGGTATGTCCATATAGCACCCTCAAGCAGATCATAATTGTAATTGATTTCCAAATCTTCATTGTACCAGAAATTACTGAATGTAGTCAACATACTTTGCCACCATACATCAATGGAGTGTAGTGTATTCTCCATACGTATACATGACAGGAAACACATTGTGCATTTACCACAGTTGTAGCAATTTACAACCAGTGAATCAGGTGATTCCAATGACACAATGAAAGGCTGCTTTACCCTGAAAAATATAATCTTGGAACAAACATTAATTTTCCAGTTTATCGCTTTTTAACTCCATTGTTTCTTACATTCCTGCAACAGTACATGTATTTATTAACCCAACACACGCACACAGCATAATAAATACAAATTATCAGTTATAAGAGGTTTCTCTAGAAACAATGTCAAGCATATAGCGCGCGCGCACACACACACACACAACACACACACACACACACACACACACACACACACACACACACACACACACACACACACACACACACACACACACACACACACACACACACACACACAAGCAATCTAGTTTAAACATGTGTAGAAATAATAGCTATAGTCTACTCACAGAAGACATCTCTCTAAGTCTACGTTAAAAGCAAATATAAAATATCGATAGCAAAAACTCATGAAATAATTCAAAGTCCATTTTCTCTCAGTCAGTTAAATCACCATTAAGCTAATGGCCGCCTTTTATGACCAGACTTCTTGCCACACCAATTTCAAGTGACAAGTGAATAAAATTCTCTACATCAGGTAAACGTTTTGATCCCAGCCCATTGGCTAGTCTCATTCTAAAAAAATTTAACCATTGGATAATAAAATCTACTCTTCTAGTTGGAACTGGTTAACATTGCATCAGCAATATCTAGCATATTCTAAACTCGAGTATTTACTCCAACTCTAACACTTACAAAAATATCATCATAAGGAGTGCCCAAAGTCGAGTCACTTTGACAATTTAACAATTTATATAACAATTAAATTTAGAAATATGGGTAGGCACATTTACTCCACCACAGTTCCATAGTCTCTTTCTTTATACTCTTACTGCCACTGCCATACATTCCCCTCCTCTACTTCTGTCACACATGCACAAATTTATATATACCCCCCCCCCTCACATGCATACACTCGCACTCACACAAACGCGTGCGCACGCAAGCTAACACGTTAGCTCGTTAGTATTGTTGTGACTTCATTAAATGCTTCACGCACACACACACACACACACACACACACACACACACACACACACACACACACACACACACACACACACACACATACACGATCTGGTTCATTAATATAGGACAGCTTTAATTGTACGACTTTAAGTGTAATCAATTTTCCTGTTATGATTAATTCCTTGACAAGCTAATAACAATAACCAGTATCTGATGGTATGTTTCAAAATTGGAAATTTGCTGTTCTCTACCCTTATAGATGAGTTACCTTTTCCTAAGGTCTTTTTGTGCATCGTTTTCTTTCGTCGACTTGTAGTTCTCCTTATGAAGCATTAAATTGAACGCTATCACGGACACAAACAGACACACAAACGCAAACGCACACACGCAAGCCAGGCACCGTTATCTTTGATGACATACATGACACAGAAGACATTACAATAGATAATGTCTCTCCCCCCCCCCTTCCATATACACAACACTCTTTTCTCGCTCTCATATACTCCACGCCCAATTATATATGCATTTTCCAAACAGGATGTTCAAGTTCCAAATAAACTCAGTAATGGACGGTAAATACCAGTGAAATGCGTTCCTTCACATATCAGTGTCATAGTAACTGTCTTCCTACGAATTTTCCCATCGACTAAAAGAGAGAGAGAGAGAGAGAGAGAGAGAGAGAGAGAGAGAGAGAGAGAGAGAGAGAGAGAGAGAGAGAGAGAAGAGAGAGAGAGCACAACAAACAAAAAGGTTGAGAGAAAACAATAATTCCAAACCGTTTGCAGATTATCATGTCTAAAACCTGTTGACTGTGGTTTTTCCTCATTAAAAGCGTTTGATTGCTCGTAGTATCTCGTAAGTGATAGATTACTGATGAACACGTGGCGTGATGTTTGTTTGAGCGACTGTGATAACAGTTACGTGAGAATTGCAACTCTGCCCAAAAAATTAAATCCCCCCCCCCCTCGCAAATACTCATACCCATAATCATCCATGCTCGCACACATACACAGCACACACACACACACAAAACACATAAAACACTAAATGGGCAATGTGTGTAATGAAAGAGATACACAATTTATAATGAGATGGTATTTTGCACAATGATAGACGGTTGTGGGCCTTGGGTAGGTTGAACCTACATTTTATGACTATTTAGTTCATGTTTAGATGATAAATAGTGGGTCCATACTATACAGGTACGAAAATCACACACACACACACACACACACACACACACACACACACACACACACACATACTACACACACGCGCGCACTCACCATCTTACACATAATTCTCAGTGAACCACACGCAACTTTCCATCAGAGTAAACATGACAACAGAGATTCAAACACAAATTGCAGACACGAATAAAATTATATTTAAAATATAACAACACAAATAATAATCAGTTGAGGTTCTTAATTATTATTGAACTACACACTCAACGCTCGCACTCATCTTGCCTGTAACAACAATGCAGGTCAGAGTCAGACTATAAAACTAATGACTGATAAGATGAATATCGAGAAAATTAGTCAGTTTTCCACCAATTGACTTCAAGTGGTTAGCTTGACAGCAGAGATGAGAAAAGACATTATTCTCTGTGTTGTAGTAGTAATATAGAGGCTCATTGTTTTAATAGATGGCTCGTGTCACATCCATGAGTCAGCAGTGATTAAATGCCCATATTGTGCAGATGACATCCAAGGTTATTGGCCCTAAAGAAGTAAGGGTGCCATAAAGATTATACAAACCTTCTCATTACACCTGCCTCAGACTGAACGTGTGTAGATCAACTCAGTACACCTGCCCCAGGCCGAAGGTGGTTGATACTCAGTACTCCTGCCCCAGACTGATGGTGTGTAGATACGCTAGTCAGAAAACCACACTAGAACAAAATTGCCGGAATAAACTAGATAGTTAGGTGGCAAAGCTAAAAGCTTTTTCACAACTGGATCTCACTTCCAGAGGCAATTATATGTGCTCCTCAGGACCTGACTAATTAATATGTGTGAAGTCTAACATCCAAATTGTAACAACAGCCAAGAGACAATTTCCCATCCCGCTTTCAAATACACCAGATAGCTTTAGTATTCTGTATTCAACAAAAAAAATAATGTAATATGCTACATAAAATGCTAAAGATATGTTTTATTTAAATATGCTATGTGGTACGCAAATGTCAACATTAAAGAATGTTATTTTGATACTCGCGAGATGCAATTTTAAGTGCAACATGAAACAGACATAATTAACTAAAATATGCTACAGGATACGCAAACAGACATAATTAACTAAAATATGCTACAGGATACACAAAAGGCCTGCTTTTAGTGCGCTAGTGATACACGAATTTACCTTATTTAATAAGAGTGATATTTAATACTAAATATACCTTAGTTAATAAGTATGGCTATTTTAATACTAAATATACCTTAGTTAATAAGTATGGCTATTTGATACAAAATTATATATATTTTCAATAAGTGTGGTATTTAATGCACAGAAATACTTTATTTAATAAGTGTGTTATTTGTGCCCTAAAATGTCTTAATTTTGGCTATTTGATGCTTAAATAATAAAATCTAGTAATGCTAACTGATACACGAAAGACATACCTTACTTAAGTGTGCTGTTTGGCATACAAAAGATGTATATTAAGTAGGGCTGCCCATTTGAATGATTAATCTTCCGTTTAATCAATAAGAAATTTTTAGCGATTAATATATTTCATGACGATTAAATTTGAACTAATTATCTCCCTTACTTACTGAAGCAATGTCGATATTTAGTTGCACGGGAAGTTTTTATTTGTTATTATTTTTTACTGCCAAAATGGCCGATTCTAAGATGAAAGATTTTAAACCGATTAAAGGTAAATTGCGTGACCATTTTGGTTTTAAGGTAGACGATAACAAGAAAGTTATTAATGGTGAGAAGGTATACAGTTTTAGTTGTTTTTATCTATTAATTAATCGTTAATTGTAAGATTAATCATGAAAGAAATCATTAATCGTTAAATTAAGGATGCTATTTGATATACAATATCTTAAGTATAATATTTGATACGTAAGGGGATGACACACGAAACATATGCCATAAATATGTTAATTGATGATGCGAAATATATGCCTAAGTACGCTATTGATACATTTACTATGCTATTTAATAAACAGCGATATTCATTACGCATACTTTACACAAAGAACAAACCATATTTTCTTTGATACACGAAAAACTTGCCTTAATCTATTTGTTACAAAATAGATTTTCCCGGAGCAAATATTTCTTAACCGTTGAGTGCAGTACTAAAACCAAACTGGTCGAATTCTAGGTCAGGTCAAATACTTTTCCTTTACCGAGACTCACGTGACTTCATATAAAATCTGTACACACATTTTGGGCGTCTATATGCATGGTTTAGGACAAAATGCGTGTAGGAAGAGTGGAGACAAACTATAAGTGAGACAAAGTAGGGTTTGAGAGAGATGAGACAAAGTATAGTTAGAGTGAAGTCCAAATATGGGAAAGAACAAAAAACGCTTGAAAAAAAGTTTATTAAATGTAACTAATCTTGCAGCTCTGTCTCCCTTAATCCCCGCCCCCCCCCACTCACGTAGCAAGTTTAATTACCAAGATTTCTTTAAAGTAGCATGTGCTGTCCCAACCATCAGGCGAAACAAGCCATCAGATAGTTAACGGACGAGAACAGATAGGAAAGCCCTAAGACTGTCAATCAGAACATCTGTTATCAATGTTATCAATGGGTTAATGTGTATACAGTCCAGTGTATATCATTGATGTCTTTGCATATTATTAATTTCACACATCTTTGTAGTATTGATATTTTATCCTTGTAATCGAGTTTTCATACTTATTTCAAGCTTGCTTTTGTGAGATAACAATGAAAAGAGTGAGATAACTATATATAGAGAGATAACCATACAGTAAGAGTGAGATAAGCATACAAAAAAAGAGTGAGATAACAGTACAGAAAGAGTGAGACAAACATACGAAAAAAGATAACTATACAGAAAAAGTGTGGTAACTATACAGTGTGAGATAACAATACAAAAAGAGTACGATAACCACACAAAAAAAGTGAACCATACAAAAAGGGTGAGATAACTATACAGAAAGAGTGAAATAACCATACAGTAAGAATGAGATAACCATACAGTAAGAGTGAGATAAGCATAAAAAGAGTGAGATAACCATAGAGAAAGAGTGAGATAACCATAGAGTAAAAGTGAGATAAGCATACAAAAACTGAGATAACCATACAGTAAGAGTGATATAAGCATACAGAAAGAGAGCAATGAAAACGTTATTTTCCTTAATCGTGTTTCGTTTTCACTATATCTCCAAATTCCTGACCACTTATCTTCACATCCTGAAGTGTTTGTCGCATAAACAAAACGTAATCACGAAGTGTTTGTCACATAAACAAAACGCAATCACAACTGGCATAGTAAGCTGTTCCATAACATGAATTATACTGAGCTCAGTGTAGTTCGTGACGACCACCATTCTCATTTCAGAACAAGGTAACGATTACTGTCACTGAGTGGAAAAGCTGTGCACGCCTCAATCGGTTATGTGTCATAATTAGGCTGGTGAGTATAATCCTCAAAGTCGCTGACGTAAACAAAAGTCAACGTCTTCATGTAACAACTGTCTTTTGAGCGAAAATCATTAGCATGTCATAATTAATTGGCTCCTTTCTTGTCGTTTTATGACCCGACCTGTTATCTGTCACTCTTCAACGCTTCATCCGTTTATTGCTATCGATTCAAATTCATGCATTGACCGCGGTCAAGTCAGGCTGATACCGTTTTCCCAAATTCCTTCCAATGACAGTCTTATTCCAACATCATTATTGTTTATGAATGAACATTCTTAGAAGGTTTAAATTCAAACATGCAAACCATTCGTCTCTTCACGATTAGACCATAATCAAGATGACGCCAGATTATTTAATAGACAGATCATTGTTTTATCGATGATGAGTATAGTTACCATAATTTTATCAATTATGAGTTTGGTTAGATATTACTTTATCTTTTACGAGTTTAAGTAGACCATTATTTTATCTACTATGAGTTAAATCTAGAGTCCAATGATTATTAATCTTTATTGAGTCACGAACCTCTTTGAAAGTTTTTTTGAGTCACATACCCCTTTGAAAATGTTTTTTGAGTCACGGACCCCTCTGAAAATGTTTTTTTTTTAGTCACGAACCTATATGAAAATATTTTCTGAGTCACGGACCCCTCTGAAAATCATGTGAAGGCTATGGGATACCTCCCTCCAATAACAATGTACATAAGCAGAATATAAAAACATAGTAAATGGGATCCAGGATGGGCTTCATGGGGTCCGTGGACCCCAGATTAAAAACCCATGAATTAGTTCATTATTTTATCTACTAGGAGTTCAGGTATAACATTATTTTATCTACTAGGAGTTTAGGTAGACCATTATTTTATCTACTTGGAGTTCAGGTATAACATTATTTTATCTACTAGGAGTTCAGGTATAACATTATTTTATCTACTAGGAGTTTAGGTAGACCATTATTTTATCAACTAGGAGTATAGGTACACCATTATTTGAACTACTAGGAATTTAGCCGACCTATTATTTTATCTACTTCGAGTTTAGTTAAATCATTATTTTATCTACTTAGAGTTTAGCAGACGATTATATAATTATTTTATCTACTTGGAGCTTAGCTAGACCAATATTTTATCTACATGGAGCTTAGCTAGACCATAATTTTATCTACTTAGACTCTTAGAGTTTAGCTAGACCATAAGTTTATCTACTTGGAGTTTAGTTAGACCATTATTTTGTCTACTTGGAGTTTAGCTAGACCATTACTTTATTTTCTAGGAATTTAGCTAACCCATTATTTTATTTACCTGACGGTTAGCTAACCTATTATTTTATCTACTTGAAGTTTAGCTAACCCATTATTTTATTTACCTGGCGTTTAGCTAACCTATTATTTTATCTACTTGAAGTTTAGCTAACCCATTATTTTATCACCTTGAAGTTTAGCTAGACCATTATACAATTACCGCTGTTCAGTCCCTCTCATTACACGACGTAAATGTACTTTTAACCTGCTGTAAGGCTCTTGTGTTGCTTTTTGTCAAATTTGTGCTGTCTTTTCATCTTATGCTGCCTTTTCTTCTTGTGTTGTATTTTGTTGTAGTGCCCTTTGTCTTGGTGTGTTGTTATGTGTCTTGTGTTACCTTTTCTTGCATATCTTTTTGTCTGGTCTCGATATGTTGTGTGTGTGTGTGTGTGAGAGAGAGAGAGAGAGAGAGAGAGAGAGAGAGAGAGAGAGAGAGAGAGAGAGAGAGAGAGAGAGAGAGAGAGAGAGAGAGAGAGAGAGAGAGAGAGTTATATTGCCCTTAGTCGTTTTGTGCTGCCTTTATTCTTTTAGTGCCTTGCATCCTGTTAGTGTTCATTTTGTTCAGCTGTGTTGTCTTTCAGATTATTCTTGCAGTTGATTTGTTGTGTTACTTTTTTGTTGTGTTGTCTTTTGTCTTATGCATTAGTGTATTTTGTTTTGTTGAGTTTCCTGTTGTCTTATTGTTTCGCCTTTTGCCAGGCTGTGATGTCTTTGTCTTGTTGCGTTGCCTTTTGCTTTGTTTTGTTCATTGTCTTGTGGAGGTTTCTTACATCTTACCGTAGTTATTGCCGTCGTTGCTTTGTTGTGTGGCGTTTCTGTTTTTGTGTTCTCTTGCCTTTTGATTTGTTGTGATAATGTTTGTCGTATATTTGACCTTTAGTGTCTGTTGACTTATTGTGATGACTTTTGTCTTATAGTTGACCTTTGGTGTTTGTTGACTTGTTGTGATGACGTTTATCATATAGTTGACCTTTGATGTTTGTTGCCTGTTGTGTTGCCTTAAATTTTGCTGTGTTGTTCTTGTCTTGGTGTGTTGACGTGTGTGTTGCTGTTGTTCTTGTCTTGGTGTGTTGACGTCTGTTTTGTTGTTGATCTGTGTCTTGTTGGGTTCGGTTTCTCTTAGTGTTGTGCAGTCTGTCTTGTTGTCTTTCCTTTGATCTTGGTGTGTAGTCCTTTTTCTTCTGGTGCTGTTTGTCTTATTGTAGACCTTTGTCTTGTGTTATCTTATTGTAGATCTTTGTCTTTTGTATTGCCATTAATCGTCGTGTTGGTGTTTGTCTTAATGTAGATCTTTTTCTTGTGTTGGTGTGTGTCTTATTGTAGACCTTTGTCCTGTGTTGTCTTAATGCATTTCATATGCTTTCGTTTGTCCAACTGTGCAGCCTTGGTGCAGTGCGGTTAATGCTGTCTGCTAGGGATTCAGTGTAAATAATAATTAGTCAGCAAATAACATTGCTTCTCCGCCTTAAACAATTTGTTAATGATCCCGCCTCTGTAATTTCGAAAAAGTCACAAACATTCCTTTAGTAAAACTGAAATAAGTGTCGTTAAGTACTAAATCTGGAATGTGGACATCACCGATAATTTGTCGTATCAACGAAAAGTACATGTCAACTCAAGTAGTCGGTGGAGGATAGCTGCATCTGTCGTCACTCACCTCCAACCTCCCCACCCTACTTTCGCCTCGATATCTTTACGGGTACTATTTTCTTGTTAGCGTGATTAAATTCCCTAGGGTCACCCCAATCACCAATCACCGGTTCTCTTGTTTTGATGTCACATGGGCTTCTTACAGTGCTCTTTTCAACTGTCCTGTCCCGACCGTATCTGCGTGCACGCTTCCACCCGACCAAGTGAACTACCCATTTGCACACTCATGACGGTCACACGCACCCAATAGTCATAAGGCGTTTCTTCTACCCACACCCTCTGTGTTGCGTACAGCTGGCTGCGTGTTTGGCAGGTTAGCGCTGAGTCGGTTTTGAAACAATTTCTATATTGCGACACACATACGACAGCCAATTTGGCAGACTCGACCGAAATACGCAGTGTTCATGGTGAAATACGTGTAATCGGTCAACCCGATCGAAAGAAGCAGCCGAGGACATTGAACACCCGAGTTGAGAGTGGTTTTTGGATTATTTCTTCCAGCTTTAATCCTTGGAAGAATTTCAAATTTAAATGATTGAAAGATTGGACTTCGTAACTTTGTCACACGTGGGCATGCAGTAGGTGAGTAACCTGTTTTGAGTGAGTTGTTTTGAGTAACTTTACTTGGTTTGAGTGACTTTTTTTCGTAACTTGTTCGAGTGACTTGTTTCAGTTATTTATTAAGGAATTTTGTGTTTCCTCAATCATTACTCATTGTTATCGTCAATCATTTGCTTTTTAGTAATCATCACATGTGGCAGTCATTCGTTATATTTACATGACACACTCCTCCATTACCCCTCTTCTCTCCCCACCGCTGAGCAGTCAGCCGAGACGGAAGTTCGTTCATTTTATTTTGTAGAGTGGAAACAACACAGACCTCGCAATAATGATGTTCACTTGTGCTTTAATTAAAATACTCTAACAAATTTTGAATTTATAAATGTCCAGTCTCATATTACAATTATTGTATTGCCAATGTCCAGGGTTGTGCTACATTTATTGTATTGCAAATTCCCAGTCTCGTATTACAATTATTGCATTCCAAATGTACAGCATTGTATTCCATTTATTGTATTGTAAATGTCCAGTCTCGAATTACAGTTATTGTATGGCGTGTCCAATGCCGTACCATAGTTACTGTACGCACAGGTGTAAGAAAGAAGTTAAGTTTACTAATATTCAGTTTGGCGGTTTGTAATATGTCAATAGAGAACGTCGGTTCACAGAAGGGTACTGGTTCGGGTGTGGCATCGTGTTGTGACGCTTATACACTCTTCTTTGCCTTGTGGCTACAGTTGAAATCCTAGAAATAACATCATATTACATCCGTCAAACACCGATCAGTTATACAGACGGTAAATCAATTTAGTATTTTGTCACTCAATCACTCAGTATATCGATCAGTTATTCAGTCAGTAAGTCAATCTTGTATTCTGTCATCAATCACTCAGTATATCGATCAGTCTAATGTAAGTCGTTGAGTGTCATTGCAAAGTTTAGGCAATTAGGGCAAATCGAGGGACTCAAGCTACTGATCTTCTTTCCCCCTCCCTCTCTCTTCCCTTCTCCCTTTCTCTTACTCGTTCTCTCTCTCTCCCTCTCTCCACCTTCGTTGTCATCTTCTCTTAAATTGCTCCTAAGTGACGAATACTTAAGATACATAACATCAATAGTCTGTATAGAATCCGCTTTGTATGTTTTCGGTTTTCATTTGCCTGATTGCGTCTTAACTTTACTTGAAAGCTGACGTTCAGTCATCTGACTCGGATTGTGGCAGGTTTTGAATTCACTAATACAAGTTTAGAATATGGGGCTGTTCAGAAGAGGGGTGGGACGACTGCATCATTGCCAGCACATCAGACATGATATAAAGAAGTGGAATGTAGTAAAGTGTCATGTGAACTTGCTTGAACGCTTGCCGCACGTAGACCTTTTCAACAACAAAAAAAAAATAAATTGAGTGAACAATTTGACTCTCTAGTGTCGTTCAACGTACACACACACACACACACACACACACACACACACACACACACACACACACACACACACACATACACACACACACACACACACACACACACACACAGAGATGAAGTGAACTAAGCATAACTTAACAAACTTTATTTTACAAGGAAAATTATATATACATTCTTTACTTAAATTTTAGTTAATTCATGCCAAACATATATATATATACTTTAGAAAAAAAGAGATTAGATTTCAACTGATTATATTTATGTATTGCTTTAAATGCCGCAGGCTCAAAATCTATAAAAACAGAGACTGAGACCTTGATTGAAAAAGTGGTTGGAGAGAACAGCAGCAAAAAGAAAAAAGAAAACAGAGAGAGAGAGTACGGAAGATGTAGTGACAATCACTAAAAAGAAACAGACATAGAAAGACTAATAAAACCAGATTGGCAAAGAGAGAGAGAGAGAGAGAGAGAGAGAGAGAGAGAGAGAGAGAGAGAGAGAGACAGACAGACAGACAGACAGACAGAGAGACTAAAATCAGATTGGTGAAGCGTAAACAAGAGAGAGAGATAGAGATAGAATCAGAGTGAAAGGAAGACGGAGTGAGAATCAGTGAGAGAAACAGAGTTAGAGAGACTCAAACACCAGTTTGGCGAAGAGTATAAAGAGAGAGAGAGAGAGAGAGAGAGAGAGAGAGAGAGAGAGAGTGTGAAAGAATAATACAGAAAGACAGCACCAGAGAGACAGTAGACCATAAATACAAAGCAGTTAACTATAATTTTAATTTAACGGCGGTCGGAACTGCAAAATTTTATGTGCTAGTCACAATTTATTCTAGTTCACGTGTTTGCCTATTTTATTATTAATTTACTAGGGTAAGTGTACCATCCTATATTTCTTTGCAGGTTCTCCCATTACCCATTAAAATAAATATGCAGGTTTGTTTGAAGATCTGACCTACAACACATTGCCTATTAAAATACGCAGGTTTGTTTGAAGATTTGACCCACTATACATTCGCAGCATTATTAAAAGACCTTAAGTGCACAATATATGTGATTGGTCGGAATATTTTCCCTAGTAAAATTAGTTCTTAAGGCGATAATGTTGTCAGAAGTAAAGCAGTATACAGTCGCAACAAATATGTGCACTCAAAATTGTGCCGACTCATGCAACAACTGGGGATTCTAAATTCACAAACAGCGAAAATGACAATCAGCTTCTTATAAAAAGTTTTCTCGAGATATTTTATTATAAAGTGTACAAATTTATTTAATTCTTCAGATCTAACATATGCTTTAGTGCAGTGGTTCGTAACCTTTACTGAGTCACAGATCCCTTTGAAAAATTATTTTGGGTCACGGACCCCTTTGAAAAATTATTTTGAGTCGCGACCCTCTGAAAATCTAGTCAAAGCTATGGACCCCTCCCTAGTAAAATGCTCATAAGCTGATTATAAAAATATAGTGATGTTTGACTGTCACGGACCCTTTCGTGGTTCGTAGACCACCGGTTAAAATCCCTGTATGACCCCTCTGGGCACCCTTCACTCGCTATGATTATTATTTATTAATTAATAACACATAACTAATTTCAAGTGACTGAGAATCTTAATTTGTAGTTATTAATAAATCTCCCACAAGACCAACACTGTCTCTCTCTAGGCAGATTATAAGGGATGTTGTAAAACTCTATCTTTTACATAATAATAAGACAGACGTTTTACTGTCGCATAATGTTTCTGCAGTTGGAAACTTCTTAATGAAAATCCATCTTTTATTTATATTTAACAAGCCCCCATCCACCCACTATTACTTTAACATAAGTCTTTAATATATGTGCAAAAAGGTTAATAAATTTAACATTAGATTTATTAAATCAGCAATGAAATATACAACATCTGCATGTAATCAAAAGGGCGTTGACATTTACACCACTTCAAAACGAAGTATATAACCAAGTTCATAGATACAATTCATCATGGAAATGAAAGTGAAGTTTTAGAGAGATAATTATAGTCAATATATATAACCTTTTCAACGATGATTGTCTGTCTATCTATCCCTTAGTCTTGCCGAACAAAATAACAACGATATCTTAAAATTAAACAGCACAAAAGGTACGGATGAAAATTGAAAGACATTGTCTCTCAGCTGAGAATTTTCATTAGCCCGATACACACACAGCATAAGAAATATAGCATCAATCAAAATTATCGAGTATAATGTACAACGTAATCATATTAGTGAGCATAAAAATAATGTTTCATTTGCATAAACATTCTCCAATTCAAATAATAGATCAATAGTAAGTATGTATGAAACATTTCTAAGTCCATTTTTTCTTTATCAGTCAGCTTTGTAAGCTAATGATCGCCTTCATTGGACTTGATTAGAACGTGATTAGAATATAGAACTTTCTTCAACAATGTAACTTTATTTCTGTCCCATTGAATGAAGATGTTATGAACATATGTGAAACTATCAGTCAGAAAAACTACTTATCCGCTTGGAACTGGTTTGGATTGCATTAGCAAGTTCTAGCATATTCTTTACCTGACTCTGGTACTTAAAGATATCGTCATGCGCAGTGGCCAAGATCAGGTCACATTAACTTTGGCAACATATATATAATTATTATTTTTAGAAATAGGGATAGGCAAATTAATTTCGCCCTACCTTCCTTAATGGTTTTCGTTTGGGTACTTTTGAGACGAGTGTTTCCGTGAGAACTACCTGTGAATGTGCGCATCAACAATCGGCGCTTAGTTTGAGTTACTTCCCATTGTAGTTGGTGCCCTACCTTTCATTGCAATTTTCTAAGTTACCCCTTTCCCTCCCCCACTCCGGTCTTTGTTGGCAAGGGCGGATTTGTGACGTTGAGAGATTTCACCAGTCTGTCGATTTAGTAGCCCAGGATCGAGTCTCGTCTGGGGTTTAAAACTTCCTGGTCACGGATCAGTTTCCTAGTAAGAGGCATTTATTGACTGATTTTACTTGATTTACTTATTTTACTTTATATGTCATTATATATTTACTTAATAGTGGTCTTAGTTGGAAACATTTCATATAAACTATATTCCTATTTTCATTCAGAAATGTGGACCCATAGGACTGATGTAGAGTGAAATGGATACACACAGCCATGGCATTGTAATAGCCCCATAGGATTGATGTAGAGGGAAGGGGCCACACAGCCATGGCACTAAAATAGCCTCATAGGACTGATGTAGAGTGAAAGGGGTACATGGCACAATAGTGGACACATTTCTTGGATGTATCCTTTACAAACGTTAAAGTTGACACATGCTACTTCTTCCTAATCTTATTTTAATTGAATCTGAAGTATACTTTAATCTGCCAGGTCGCATGCAGTTTGCTAATTCATATGACATCCGATGTGCAGTAATAAAGCCTGTCTGAACGACAGTCAATGTCGACGAATTTCTTCCTTTTTGAGGATAATTGACAATGACATATACGATCTCCTTATTCGTTTATGTATCATTTGTAACACAACTGATCCAACCTGTCTGAAAAGTCTAGGAGAGTAGTTTTCTAGCAATGTTGCTCGCTGGACGGCGTTTCAAGAATGTACATTTGAATTCAGTTAGTTTTAAATACTGCAGAAACTTCAATGTCTAATTAAACATTACAAAATATGCCTGAACTGAACTAACTCTATTCTTTGAAGGCTACATCTACTGAAGTAGCTCATATTTCAACTGGCACTTTCTGTGGACGTGCTTCTTATCCTAAATGATACACACTGTAGATTTGCTCCATCTCTGAACTGAAAGACTTTGTGGACTTTCCCCGTATCTTAATTGGCACACACTTAAACTGACACCCTCCCAAACTAAAACTCTATATGAACTCTACACCTTAACTGCTGTACTGATTTAACTATTGCTCATCGAATTAACTGAAATATTCACTGAAATAAGCGAACTGACGCAATCCTTGAATTAATACGCTCTTAAACTAAAGCACTCATTAACTCCTACCAGTTAAATGACACACTCTTTGGACACCTACCAGTTAAATGACACACTCATTAAACACCTACCAGTTAAATGACACACTCATTAAACACCTACCAGTTAAATGACACACTCTTTGGACACCTACCAGTTAAATGACACACTCATTAAACACCTACCAGTTAACTGACACACTCTTTAAACACCTACCAGTTAAATGACACACTCATTAAACACCTACCAGTTAACTGACACACTTCAACAGCAAACAACCTTCACGAGTGATATGATCTCTGTTTGAAATGACTTCCTGTGCACTCCAAGTTGTAGGTAAACAAGGACCTTTCACATGAACACCCTCACGTCATTCTTCGCTTCAGTAACCATTTTATGTCCTCAGTATGCTAGAATATACGATCTGTTTTAAACATTATACATACGGTCACTAAATTAATCTCTGACATGGGGCACCTCTCAGTTAGTGAAAATGATTATTATAATTAATTAATCTTTCATAAATAATTTGAAGTGACGAGAATATTATTTTACTTTATTAAAGGTTTTCCAACAGACACCACTCGTCTCTCACTTGGCAGATATTTTGGCGCTGTAAATGTTTTTTTCTTCTATTCCACAACATCAACTAACATTTACAGTTAAGTAAGGTTTCTGTGAGAGGAAAACTTCTTACTAAAGGAGAAAACAAATTCGTCGTTAATCTATTTTTAGCGAGCCACCATCCACCCATTTTCCTCTCCAACATATGATTATCAATTGTTACGTTTCCAGTATTTATTTATAGACCCTGCCTAGGATAATTAAGGACTTTAAAAGATAATAGATAAATTAATTCCTTCTCTCATATCCTATGCAGACTGGTTGCTCAACTTATCCTTTGACTACGTTAAAAATGTGTCTTGTAGTGCAGACGACAGATTTACAAACAGATAAATTGCGTACGTTAGCTAGATTGGAGTCGTTAAATCCCTCTAAATTAATATGCATTCGTTATGTCATTCAGCTCATCCGCCCCCATCCAATCCAAGAAATCTATAGGTCTATTATGCATAAAAATTAACTACGAAGAGGTTTAACAATTAAAATAAGATTTAATAAAGTTTTAACAATTTAACAATAATCAAATACGAGCGCGAAAAGTCTATTTCTTAATTCATGCACGTATGTGCTTATCGGCCCTCGAGAGGAGAAGTGCTCAATTGTTTCCCTGTGATATTTGAATTCAACTGAGGAATACTCAGCTGTATGTCTGTATTCGCCTGGTCTCTTTATTCCAGTCCGTACAGGTCTGTTCTCACAGTAGTCACTCTAGCGGAGATGCACGTGGCATACAGGGAGGATTGTCCTTTTATGTCGCTAGTGAACTTGAGTTTAGACCAGCATACGTCTACTCTTGACGCTGCTTACAATGGTGTGGACTCTCAGAATAACAACTTGTCCAGGTTCACAGGACAAAGACAAAGGCAAGGCAAAGCAAAGCCAAGCAGAGCAAAGCCAAAGTCAAAGCCAAGCAAAACCAAAACCAAGCCAAGCCAAGGCCAACCTGGGGAAAGCAAATGTGTCCCAATATAGCCTCTGCTAACAAGTTCCTACTCAAGCACGTTCCAGTTTAAATGCTCTGAATTAGAAATTCGACCTGGCGTCGTTTACAATTTAGATTTAGAAAATGTAATCTTCTCACGCATGTTTCATTTAACAGCATGACGTATGAATCATAAAAATAGTTACAACATTAAATTAATGTTCATACAAAGGGGTAATTCAAACACTTCACAATTAAAATTACACGCAATAATTGAATTACATGAGAAATTCATGTCGAGCGCAGGCATTCTGGCTCTAGTGAATTTAAAAGCAATATAAATTAAAGTTACAATGGAAAAGAGTTACAATAAATTTATATTCCATAACTTATAGGTTTTCAGTCATTTCCACGAACCGTGCTCAAGTATATAGCGAAATAATATAATACATAGCACAAATACATACATAGTTAAAATATACAGAATACAATCAAATAAAAATAGTACCTTATGAGAAGTCGAAGTGTCTATTTCTCATCTACCTCGTTGGCCTGCCGTATGACTCAAGTAGCTAACGTTGGATACGTGTATAGCTAATTGTTTTCTCCCAGTGAAGAGCGGGTGCGTTTTTACCATATTTATAGGAAAGCATAAAGCATATCACGTGACGGATCGCGTGGCATGTAGTTGGTTCTAGAACCTAGACAATGGGCCTAAAGTTACATAACGTCTTGACCTGTTCTGGAAGCTTCTCGATAGGAGAGAGCTTGAACAAAGGGTTTTCAAATTTCAATATTTGAAGTAAACAACAAGTGGGTCAGCAAGTCATGACATTTTTATCAGACTGTGACATCAATATCAATATGCATATGAATGTCAATAAATTTGTTAAATGAACAATCAAATATACATTTGACATTACAATGAAATAGGCAATTAGACACACTATTCCATTAAACTACATTCGGATAAGTATTGTTTACAATCTCTCTCTACATATAATAAAAATAATAAAATTACAGTTCAACAATGGAGTCAATACAAATCACAGGTTAGTCCTATCAGAGAATACAAATGGAGTTATAAGAGGTAAGTAATTTAAAGTCTTTTTTTTTAACATGACCTGGATTAAACATTGCTTCAACAGTCTTCACTTGCTTTTGCAACAATGTCACAATGTACCTTCAATGTACCAGAAAATGTAACCAGTATGTACTTTGCTCTGATACATCAAAAGTGTGTAGCATACTGCCTATGCTTAAACGCACCACAGATACAGGTATTTCTCATGTCTCCTGGTCACTCAGGTTTATACTGGTGAACACATAGACTTGAAACTTGAGCTTCAACCCAATGCTCAAGACTCAAAAGGTGAAACTTGACACCGAGTCAAAAGTCAAATGGCCACTTGTTCACTGAAATATATAGTTAAGGAGCAATCCTAAGTTTCCTATTTATCACAATATAGCTCCACTCTATCTTACATTCCATCCTCACACCTACAATTCCTGCAATAGTATTCATTAGCCCCCTGCATGCACATGGTAAAATAAACACAGTGTATCAAACAATGTCACATATTAATCACACATGTGTGCAGTTTATTTCAAACATTTGCAGTAATAAAAGTTAACTCACATAGTACATCTCTACATAAACGTAACACATCATAGTAAAATGCATGAAATGTTTCTAAGACCATTCTCTCTCAGTCAATTAAACTCACCACTCAAACTAACGACTGACTTCAAGCCGGACTTTCTTCTTCTACTTCAAATTCAAAAGCGATTATGGTGTAGAATTTTCTACAGCAAGTGAACTCCTTAA
The DNA here is from genome assembly GCA_028829895.1 of Sinotaia quadrata. Lineage (NCBI taxonomy): Eukaryota > Metazoa > Mollusca > Gastropoda > Architaenioglossa > Viviparidae > Sinotaia > Sinotaia quadrata. The sequence goes on from CM054181.1 coordinate 84,837,232, forward strand.
ACTCAACCCATTGGCTAGTCTCGTTCTCATAAATGATTATCATTGGATAAAAGGAAACTGCTCACTCAGTTTCCAATAGGTCAGCGAATCTAGAATATTCTTGTCTTAGGCTGTTTACTTCAAACATAGACACTTTCAAATTAAACTATAAGAAGTGCCCAAGGTTCAGTCACTCTGACAATTTAGCAACTTATATAACAATTAAATTAAAGAATAGCGAGAGACAAATTTACTCTGTCACATAATCACTAGGTCAACCGTCACAGCAATATATATAGTGGTCAATAAGTGAACACTTTATGAACCAGTATCTTTCATCATTTTAACATATTGCTTTAATCGGAATACTAATCATTACTATAACAATTATATTATTTGATAGACCATTACCTAAAGCATCATTCTAAGCATTATAAACTTGTACGAAATTTTATTGTGTGCAATGTTAATTTTTAAAAAAAATATTAACACTAATATATGTAATAAATGTGAAAAATAACACGATTGACGGTAATTAAATTAGTTTGCACTATGAATTGCGATTTTAGTTTGAAGTAAGGGTAGACAACTCGAAGGCCAACAAGCGTATGACTATTGAAGTCCTGTCATGAATGAAGGGCAATAAATCCATCGAGCGCAACTCTTATTCATAAATATATTTTTTTCCCCTCAAGGGAACACGTTTCCGTCCTTTGAAAGTTTATGACAAATTTATACTCGTGCAACCTGTTTGGGAAATATTCGATGCGTATTCGGATTTTAAAGGTGATAGATGCATAAAATGACGGTTTGCGCAATTCATTGACAAGAGTATGTTTGCGTAGTTTGTACAATGCATTGACTGATGTATGCTTGCATAGTTTGTACAATGCATTGACTGGTGTATGTGTAATATGTATAATGCATTGATTAGTGCATGTATATGTAGTCTGTACAATGCATTGGCTATTGTATGTTTGTATAGTCTGTGCAATGCATTGGCTGTGTATGTTTGTGTAGTCTGTATAATACATTGATGGATGTCTGTTTAGTTTCTACAATGCACTGACTGATTCATGTGTATGTAGTCTATACAGTACATTGACTGGTGCATGTGTATGCAGTCTATAAGATACATGGTTGTTGTTTTAATCTGTACAGTACATTGGCTGGTGTGTGTGTGTGTGTGTGTGTGTGTGTGTGTGTGTATGTAGTTTATAAAGTACATGGGTGTTGTATTTAGTCTATACATTACATTGGCTGGTGTATGTTTTTTTTTGTGTCTATTCTGTGCATTAATTGGTGTATGAACAATGCATTGACGAGTATTTTTGTAGCCTGTACAATGCACTAACTGGTGTATGTTTTTATAGTCTGTGCAATGCATTGACTGGTGCATATTTATGTAGTCTGTGTAATGCATTGACTGGTGCAGGATTATGTAGTCTGTGCAATGCATTGACTGGTCTCTGTGTCTATCCTAACAGACAACAGTATCGAAATGGGCAGAGAAGACGAATCAGACATAATTACACATATTCAAAATTTCTCGTAGAGCATAAAACAGTGTGTCTGCGAGTCTTATGTTATAGTTGCTTGCGATTTGTATTTTATATGCTGTATGTGAATTGTTTATTGTTTAATATATTCGAGTTGTATGTTTTATACCGTTAGCAAGTTGCATGTTTACATTGTATGTGGTTGTATGTTGTGGTTATGACGCATATGAGTGCTTATTGTAGTTGTATACCAGATGCCTTTCGCAGAGCTATATGCGAGTACAAGAAGAAAAGAAAATCTAATCACTGATGATAAAACAAATTATTTATTTAATTATAAAGGATGCCGTAAACTTTGACGAGAGTTAAATCGTAAAGTTGAACATTATTTACCTCTAGTCTATGAAAACACCTAGACAGTCACAATATTATGTTTGTACAGAGAAATAGATTTTGTCATCCTCCCATCCATATGTTTTAACTCCCTCTTATTTATTGCTTATTTATATATATTTAGGTACTTATAACTGATTTTTACCTGAGTCCATTGTACGTGTCATGTAAAGTGGAGATAACAATCGTGATTTACTTTCTATTAAATGATTGCATGACTAAGAGCTTGACTATTTGATGGAATGACTGAGTTACTGATTCACTGTGTGAGTGATTGATTGAGTTACTGATTCACTGTATGAAAGATTGACTAAGAGATCGATTGATCTCTGCTTAATGTCTACTTCGAGCGTTTGTCGATTTCGCGGACAGTACGAGAGTAGAAGATACTTGGCACAAATGACAGTACGAGAGTAGAAGATACTTGGCACAAATGACAGTACGAGAGTAGAAGATACTTGGCACAAATGACAGTACGAGAGTAGAAGATACTTGGCACAAATGACAGTACGAGAGTAGAAGATACTTGGCACAAATGACAGTACGAGAGTAGAAGATACTTGGCAGACGCGATCCGTGAACCGACACAGGTAGACTGGAATGCGAGTGAACGGAGAACACAAACTGTGTGCAAACAGTTATGCCTATAAATAGAAACCAAATGGGAATTTTCAGAGCGGAGACAATAAATCTACGCGACAACTCCATCAACAACACATAATCTCCCCAGCACCCCATACCAAGCTCCTCTCAACTGAACCGGACACAGGCAATTTAGAACAAAGCTAGTGAAATGAAAGTTACGAATGAAGTCCAGGTTTAGGCGTGTAAACGAGTCGATGATATATTCAAACATTTTAGAAGGTTCACGAGAATTTCTGAGACGATCAAAGTGGCGATATTTTAGAAAGATAGTGAGAATATTTGAGAAGGATAATAAGAACATTTTGAGACAGCTAATTATACACACGGCCCATACGCATGCAGCTTAAACAGTGGCAGCTTAGGGAATCATTTGGTCAATACACCCCCCCTCCCAATCTGAATACATGCAGAATGAATAAAAATGCAGCATTAATAAGTAGTAAATGATATTCTGTTGTACATGGCTTGTACAGTATAGAGTTAACATATTATTTAATTATTGAACAGATCGTGTCCTGTGTATTCTAATACAAACGGGTTCGTTCTGGACATTTTCTGGAATGGCTAAAGAGAACACAATGATTGCAGGACTGTAAAATTCCGCCCATGCCAGCAAATGGGAGTACCGTTAAATATTAAACGTAATTCAATTTGGCTGTCTATGGTGCTAGCTTATGCCATGTGGTTTCCCGGCTCTCTCGATATGTCGAGGCACTTCATACATCAAAACGATCACTACAAAAGCCATTACTGAGTCCATTGCAGTAATCACTACAACAACCATTACATAGTCCATTGCAGTAATCACTACAACAACCATTACAGTGTCCATTGCAGTAATCATTACAACATCCATCACACTGATTACAGAGTCCATTGCAACAATCATTACAGAAGCCATTACTGAGTCCATTGCAGTAATCATTACTATAGCCATTACAGAGTCAGTTACTAATCTTTACCTCGGCCATTACAGAATCCGTTGCAGTAATCATTACAACTACCATTACAGAGTCAGTTCCAGTAATCATTACAACAGTCATTAAATAGTCAATTGCAGTAATCACTACAACAGCTATTAACAGACATTACAAGGTCAATTGCCTTAATTATTACAAAAGCTATTATACAGTCAATTACAATAATCATTGCAACAGTAAATATAAAGACCACTAAATCAATCATTACAACAGTCAATATAGAGTCAATTACTTTAATCATTATAGGAGTCACTATGTCATGAAAATAATGGGGGTAAGATAAGGATATTCTACGCCACTCAGGTTTTGGAACCGTCGCAGAAGACAGGTGTCCGTGAGCTACAATTTGTACTGTCGTCGAGGACAGCCGCCCGGGTTTTTCAGCAGAGAACCGAGTGTCTCAGCGTTAGACAACGTGGGACAAATATTGCCGTTTTCGTCGTCCAAGTGTGTTTTGTTCGTAGATGTCAGTGACTGTAACTTTGTGTTCGCTAGTGCGTCGACAACTCAACGTTCATTTCAAACTTGTAAGTAGGAAAGCTATTTAGAGGTGCATTACTTAGGTAGGATAGATATAATATAAACATTATATTATTTTTACAAACATTTAACCTTAACACATAATTAGTTATTGGATGAATATTTGTGGATTTACTATTAATAAGAACATTTATTTTTAAAGTTAGATAAATTTTTGTTTATAACCATTATACTCACTAGTCCAACACTACGCTATATTTTATTGTCTTACCATCATGTTATTAAGCATTATACTGATCACAAGACAAAACACCGTCAATCAGTGTTTATTAACAAAATCGTGCAAACTCTTTCGAACAGGAAGTCTTTAGTGATCTTAGCCTCCAATTTTACATAGCTTCTTTTGACAACGTCTGTATCTAATCCAAAACTCGTCCTCGACAACGGGCCAACGTTACAATTGAAGAAAATAGAAGGAAATCTGATAGGACCACCTGATAGGACCACCTGATGCTTACCAATGCACTCGTACCGTCAAAACGCTCATTTGTCGATGAAAGCAACAGACCCCATTTACTCATTTCGTGGTTTCCAGCAAAGATTGCGGAAGAGGTGTTTGTATCCGGTATGATTAAATTCCTGTTGAATGAACTATTCCAGTAACAATTCCCCACCCTTCACACACACACACACACACACACACACACACACACACACACACACACACACACACACACACACACACACACACACACACACACACATACACACAAACACATACACACATTCATACACACACACACACACACACACACACACACACACACACACACACACACACACACACACACACATACACACTTTCTGTCTCCACGAACCAGGCCGAATAAACAGTAGCATTTCTACGTAAACACATTGAAAATAACATTCAGGTTTTTGTCACTAATCTTTCCCGGTACCCCAGAGGCTTACAATATTCTTTTATTAAGGAAATACAATTTCAAGGTAAAATTAATAATGTTTAATTAGAAAGTATAGCCATGAGTCGTGCGATGAATGCCCATCACATTGGGGACAAATAATGTTCGGGAAGAAGGGAGGGAGAGAGACACAGACAGACCGAGTAAGTGAAAGAGAGAGAGAGAGAGAGAGAGAGAGAGAGAGAGAGAGAGAGAGAGAGAGAGAGAAGAAAGTGTTAAAGAGAAGGATATTACACGAACAGAAAACTAAAGAGATATCCATAGACACTGGCACACAGACACACAGACCTATATATATATATATATATATATACACAGATTACACACGAACACAGACACATACATGCACATATATTACACACAAATACACAGACAGACACTGACCAAAAACACACAATAAAACTACCACACAAGCTTGTTTTCATATGCATACAAATAAACGCACAAATCTCTTTCATACAATCACAAATATTGCTGCATACGAATGCTCACCAATGCACATACATTCATACATGATCACAAACACGGGGGAGAGCGCAATACACACACACACACACACACACACACACACACACACACACACACACACACACATACACACACACACACACACACACACACACACTCACCAACAATTATTATTAAAAATCACAGTCAAATTCGGCACACGTACTGCTCGCACTTATATACAAGATATAGATCACATGACATACACACTCGCTCACATATAATCACATATTTTTACTCATAAACTAACTCACAATCTATACAGACTACACGTGCGATCACGCACAGTCTTGCCCATAATCAAACGCATAATCACTTAATCTCTCAAAACAATCGAATGCGATATCAAATTCACAACCACTCGACGATATGCACAGTTTTCCTTATACGCAACACAGAAATATACATATTACCATGTAATTTCACACAGTCAAGAACGCACAGCCAAGAACAATATTGCCATAATCAAAACGCACATAACCACAATATTGCCATGATCAAAACGTACAACCAAGCACAATATTGCCTTTGCAGGATCATACACATAATCACATGTACAGCTTTACTTAAGAGTCTATGTGTGTCTGTGAAGTTATCAGTACGTACGTGTCAGGATTTTTGTTTCTGTCAATGCTTGTCTGAGTGTGTTTCTGTGTGTGTGTGTGTGTGTGTGTGTGTGTGTGTGTGTGTGTGTGTGTGTATGTGTGTGTGTCACTGTCTCTGTGTGTCGATCGTATCTGTGGTTTGTGTGTGCCACTTGCATCAATAGCTTTTGGGTCTATTGTATTGCTCTATTGTATCTGTTGCTGGTGGATGTGTATGTCTATTGTATCTGTTGTATGTCAACTGTATTTGTTGATGTGTGTGTGTGTGTGTGTGTGTGTGTGTGTGTGTGTGTGAACTGTATCTGTTGTTGTGCGTGTCAGTTGTATTTGATGTTGTGTGTTTGTTAATTGTATATGTTGATGCGTGCAATTGTATCTATGGTTTGTGTGTGTTGATTGTGTCATTTGTTGTGTGCCTAATGTATCTGTTATTCGTGTTTTTGAGTGTATGTTGTTATATCTGTATTGGTTAGTGTCTATTGTATATGTTGTTTGTGTGTCTATTATATTTGTACAAGGTGTGTCTATTATATTTGTACTAGGTGTGTATCTGTTGTTTGTGTGTGTGTGTGTTTGATTGTTTGTACACGTAGTTGCAATGCATATCTGTATACAGGAAGAATATCGAGACTATTTTGTTTTAATGGTGGTGGTACTGGTGACGGTGATACTAACTGGCTGATTGCTTGAATCATTTGTATTGTCAGTTATTTACAATGACTTGTTCTTCCTTCGCAACATTTACATATTCAATGTTTACACCAGCCTTTCTCGACCTTTTTACCCTGGACGAACCCTTGAAATAATTTTCAGGTCTCAAGGAACCCTTACTTACAAAATACTATTTTCATGATGTCTAATTTTGTTATTCACTAACTCTCGGGGAACCCCTAGCGACGTTGGTGGAACCCTAAGGTTCAGTGGAGCCTCGGTTGAAAAACCCTTGCTTAAGCAATATGAAACCAGTCTCTAGTGCAATATTAGCATAGCTATAATACGTCATAACTTGGTCTCCAGATAGTGCTCGTATTTCAATAGCACTATGTAACACAATTTTTGTTCCTGGCTTCTAAGTGTTATATTTCAATTGCTTATGTCTAAAGTACGTGAAAAAATGACTTCATTAAGCACAAACTTTGCTTACACGACAACAGCACGAAGAAAACTCGTTTTTTTGTGAAAATAGAATGATTTTTTTTCATTTTCGTCATTATGATCAGGTAAAAACAAAAATTGCACAAGGAATAGACAAACACAGTCGGAAACCACTCAACAAGGTTAAGAAATGTGTAGATTTTCTAGATTTACGATTGTACTGTGAATCACTCTCTCGAAGTAGCCCCCAAATGTAGTCCCCCATCATGTTTTCGTTATACTGTCCTTGGTAACGACGTTCAAAGTTCAATATATCTTGATGAAAGCGCTCGCCTTGCTCCTCCGAGTAAGCGCCCATGTTCTCCTTGAATTTGTCAAGATGCGAATCAAGGATATGGACTTTCAGAGACATTCTGCATCCCATTGTGGCGTAATTCTTTATGAGAGTCTGCACCAACTCCACTATCATCAACCAAGTTCCACTGTTTGAGCCTGGATATCAGAAGCTCAGCATTCGATTTCATAAGCCCGAGGTCCCTAATTAAATCGTTCATGTCTTTCTGGTTAGGGAAGTACGGCTTTCTATCCCCAACTTCATCTGCGGAATCGTAGTCCATATCTCCAGTATCTGCCTCGCTATCTGACTTGCTGCTGTCTCCTGAAGATGGCCGATGCCGCCTAGGAGGAGTCGGAACAGGCAGATCGGGGCTGTGTGGTACTGGGGCGATGGAAGAAGGTATGTCCGGATAAACGATGTGAGGGGCATTTTTGCCGGTGCGACGATTTTTTGGGTTTACCATGCAGAAGTGGCAGTTGCTTGAGTGGTCCGTCGGCTCTTGCCAAATTCGCGGGATAGCAAACTTCATGGCTCGCTTCTCTCCTCTGTACCAACCTGTAACATAGCACATAATAATACATAAGAATTATAATAATTTGAGGGCAGGAAATTTCAAAATATGGAACGATTTCAAGATGGAACGTATTTGCCTACAGTACACGACTTATGACAAAACTTTGTAAATTACAACTCTTTGAAATGAACTTGATCTAAAGCATTGAAATTTTATGAAAATAAATTAAAACACATCTAAGTGAGAAGCAACTGTTCAGTTTACCTTCAAGTGTTTTCTTGCAATATTCACATGTGAAATGCGGTGCCTAAGATTTGTCTTGGTCCCCGACCGGCACGCCGAAGTATGCCTTGTAGGCCTCGCACATTATACGACTTGCTTCCACGGAATACTTTTTCGCTCTTGTCTTTAGGAATTGTCCGCACACGTAGCAGAATGAATCAGCTGGATGCAAACAATCTCTTGATGCCATATCAAATAAATAACTCTTCAACTACGAATCATTATCCTTTCAGTCTGCAATAACACGAAATGGAATCTTGGTTCGAGACACCTGTGCTTTTATACTTGTACAGCTACTTTTGGAAGGTTCAAGAACGTTCTAGAAAGTTCTGAGAGTTTCTCGAAAGTTCTGGAAGTTTCTTGAACGTTCTAGAGTGTTCAGGAGAATTGTAGAAACATGTGGACAACTCTAGCAGTTCAGGGAGGAAGCTCGGCATTGAAAGCAAATCGAGAACACACGCGATTTTCCAAATTTCATTGTCCCTGTCACAGAAGCAAAGTTTTTCTGGAATAACAGCGATTTCCTTTCTGTTCTAGACCTAACGGATTAAGAAAACACACTTTCACCCCAGGAACAGAACAAAAGTGAAAATTTGTTACATAGTGTAGTAGCAGTTGCTATTGTTGTCAATATGTACGAACTTAAAAACTCGAATAAAGCTCCACAAAAAAGTAGCACATTAATGTGTACAATGGACCTATTGTTTTCGGACTATTGCGTTAACTCTATTCGTTACAGCTTTAGTAACGCAGTTATTTTGACCTACATCTTCGTCCCTGTACATACCACAAAAACCTTCTCTACGTTAATCTCATACGGCCAAGATCTTTAAGTGAAACAAGCCCATTTAGCAGAGAGAAGTTTTCTCCACACCTCTTTCGTAAACATTAAGAGTCAGTTAAGTGAACAGGAATCCACTACAAACATATATTTAATTATAAAAACCAGATAACTATGGAACGTCAACATTATTTTCTAAATATCCCGGCTGAGTCAGCAGTGAGGAACGTTTACAAATGTCATTACTTTAGTGTTAAAAGTCTCATAGAAACCAAAGCTCTCGTTAATGCACAAACTGACCAGAAGAGACTACACAGAGCGTTGCTGACCAGTAGAGACTACATAGAGCGTTGCATGGTAAGTAGACTTCACTGAGCATTGCTGACCAGTGGACTATATAGAGAGTTGCTAAACAGTCGAGATGTCACTGAGTGTTCTCTGACCAATAGAGACAGGACTGAGCGTTGCTGACCAGTAAAGTCTACACAGAGTTTCTGACCAGCAGAGACTATACAGAGAGTTGCTGACTAGTATAGACTAATCAGAGCGTTGCTAACCAGTAGAGATTACACTCCTTATACTCCGGAGAGTTGTCTGATCAGTAGAGACTACACAGAGAGTTGCTGACCATTAGAAACACACAGAGCGTTGCTGACCATTAGAAATTAAACTGAGCTTTGTCTGACCAGTAAATTAACAATTGGAATGTATCTCACGACACTCGTAAAATCACTTGCTGTGTTTAAAATATAAACATAAACGTGTATGTTACCATTGAAAACCTCTTACAATGAACGATAAGATGCAGGCAATTAAGACTGGATGTGGAAATGCTATGCTTGTCAAAGTTACACATGTTGTTAACCTGCTCTGCGTTCTCTACGCTGTATGTCAAAGTCACACCTGTTGTTAACCTGCTCTGCGTTCTCTACGCTGTATGTCAAAGTTTTGCCGTACTACTGTTGCTAGTATTGCTCTTATAATACAATTATTTTATATCTTATTATTGTTGCTAGTATTGCTGTTATAATACAATTATTCCACCTCTTACTACTGTTGCTAGTATTGCTCTTATAATACAATTATTTTATATCTTATTATTGTTGCTAGTATTGCTGTTATAATACAATTATTCCACCTCTTACTACTGTTGCTAGTATTGCTCTTATAATACAATTATTTTATATCTTATTATTGTTGCTAGTATTGCTGTTATAATACAATTATTCCACCTCTTACTACTGTTGCTAGTATTGCTCTTATAATACAATTATTCCACATGTTAACTGTCAGTAGTATTACTATTATTCCACCTCTTATTGGTGAAGTTGTGCTGTTGATGTTGATACCGATCTAGTTTCGTTTAACAGATAATAATTAAAATCATTATTCACTTTTCTTAATTAACGTCCCTCTCGTAGTGACAATCCAAATGTTTCCAGGTATTCATTTTTTCCAGGTCGCCGACTACAATAAATAATAACATCTTTCAGCAAACAAATAACAACCTCGCCCGCATTGGCAAACTACACTCTTTAAAAAAATAATCGATACCCCTTTACCGTTTCGTCCAGGGGCGGTCATGTTTCTCCGGCAGGTCTCATCACCCACTTACATGTCCACCCTTTTTGCCCGAATAGGTCTGAGGCAAAAAATATAATAATAAAAAGCAACTATGTACTTCATTCTTTCTTTTCATCCCTTATTCATAATTCCCTAGATTTTATTTTCCATTGTCGCGATGAAGGGTGCAGACGTTTGCTCGGACAGTTAAACGTGTTAAAAAAAAACGACAGAGGCCTTAAGGGGTTTAGATGGATTCGATAATTGTAGGTCATGCTCTGATTGCTCTGTATGTGAATGGATTTATATAACTTTCCCTTATGCTTTCAGACATGAGCTGTGACATGTATAAATAAGCAATTTGAAAAATGAATACCGTGTTCTTTTGTAGTAGGCTGCGTTTAAAATCAATGACGTCACTAGAGGTTCACAAACAGCTATTGTGAAATGAACATACATGTACAATTTTTATCTCTCCTATCGGTCACTCTAACCGTGTATATTCCTCTGTATGCTATGCAGAGAAAAAGTTTGTTGTGAGAGAATTTTATCTCACTGGAAGATCATCAAATTGACTGGTTGTCCGAAGAATGTTGTTGGAACACTTTAACTTTTAACCTTTCAAAAGTTAATCCACAAAGGTCGGATTGAGCATCACTTCCTGTGAGAGTCAAATCGTCTCTGTCACACTTCGGATTTTGTGGGTTTTATTACCACATTGCTAATTTAAATCTATATTTTTATATCTGTTACTTGCAACCGGCTTCCATGTTCGTACTGACGCATTTGATTATTTTTATAGTGAGAAAATAATCTCGCAACCAGCAACCATACATGCACACACACACACACACACACACACACACACACACACGAAAGCATACAACTGTACACGAGCACACAGTCATTCAACACGTACACTGTGTACAACCAACCCAGAGACCATAATGACTGGATATGTCTTGACCATCACATTTCCAAAGATTTGAATGACAATAACTTAAACATCATTGCTTCACAATGTCACCAGTCACCAATCAATGAAGTTGACTTAAATAAACTTACAAAGTGGCAGACATCAAAATTGTTTTACTGACAAAATAAAAATGTAACTGAATTAATAAGTAAATTATCAAACTTAAATTCACTCTTTTTTTCGAACAGTTTTAATGCGCAAGTGGGGTGGGGCGAGTGCTTATTATTGATAACTGCTTGGGTGTGTCGCTTTGTGTTTAAAAGTGTTTATAAGTGTTTGAGTAAAAGAGAGGGGCAGAAAGAGACTTTTTTGTTTGGCTGATTGTGTACAGCTTTCTTTTTGTATATATTGCAGCATATTTATAAATGGTACTTTTAAATAAGTGTCTTGGTCATATTCTACATTGTAAAAATTGTCGCAGGGTGTGGCTGAGAGTGACATGAAAATGTACTTAATGTCAATCCAGCGTCTATAGGGAGGGGAAAGGACAGAGAGAGAGAGAGAGAGAGAGAGAGAGAGAGAGAGAGAGAGAGAGAGAGAGAGAGAGAGAGAGAGAGAGAGAGAGAGAGAGAGAGAGAGAGAGAGAGAGAGAGAGAGATCTGGTCTTACTGTCCCAACACAAAAATAGTCCCTTGAGTTCAGTGTATGGTCATACATTCATGTCCTAGATGTCATCTACTGTTAAGTTCGTACTAATTTTGAATCACACACGACATTTATATTTAGAAATGGTCAATAATGTTTTCAGAATTAATAATAGTTTAAATAATAAATAATAACTACACATTATTCTTTCACTCAACTAAAATGCATACACTCTTTCACAGAACAAATATGGTTACAGTGCTGATAATGGTGAATTAATATGATGTTACAGTGCTGATAATAGTGAATTAATATGTTACAGTGCTGATAATGGTGAGTTAATATGATGTTAATAAGTTGAAAAATTAATATTTATTGAGAATTAGTAGGAACAAAGTCAATTGTTGCTCTAACTATTCAAGATGGAATGCAGTAGAAACAATACATTTCCTATGATCATAATGAATTTATAGTCTGAATGTCAAAAGGAATAAACAGTAATTTGTTTTTCATGTAATAACCCTCAATTTATTCTTTGACAATAATTTGTTTTGTATGTAATACTAACACTATGTTTATTCTTTGATAATTTGTTTTGTATGTAATATTAACACTAAGTTTATTCTTTGATAATAATTTGGATTAGGCATTGCTAATATTTTATGGAGATGTCTAGAGTGTTACATTTAGGAAAAACGCTTTATTACATTGCTAGGCAGAATACATTCTTATTAATGTAATTAATTAAATGACTTCAATTTGAAGGGTGCTGAATGCTAGCACACACAGTGTCACTATTAGTAACAAAATGTGACGTCACTTCATTCCAAATGGCGGGATGGTTGCTCTGTTGTGTCCTAGCTAGCAACATCTACTTGTGCACACCGAAATCAGCTGACGCATCACGTTAGGAGGATCATTGGGTAGAACAGTACTGGAGTGGAGGTAAATATGACATCACTTTGTCAAGTTCCTAAAAGTGTCAGTGCTGTAGCCAGTCCGGGCTGGATGAAATAGATTACATTGGTGCCTACATTGCCAAAATAGGAAGGCCAAATTCTGTAGCTGGTTGTAGCTTAGGCGGGTCACAAGGAGACTGACCACAGTCTGGCAGATGCACTTAGACTCAAATGAATATATCCAGGAAAGTTCTGGTCTGACCAAGAAGAGAGTTTCGTTCAGAGATGTCTGGCTGGCACAGAAGTAAACTAAAATCTGACAAAGTGTTTACCGGAATTGTCTTTTTCTTTGGCAGTGACAGAGGAAGATTATACGGAGATATGGGTCTTTGCACAAAACTTTCAATCTTGATCAGAGGAGTACAACATATCTGAGGGTGGGTTGGCGTATGTTTCCAATCCATAATTAAATGTTAGTATGTGTAACAAACTGTCTTGAAGACAGTTTAGAAAGACAGAAACATATCAGTCGGCTCATAGATCAGATTGATGCGCTCCTTGGTTGTATCTGTGTTTTTATATGCCTGTGATTCATGGACCCTCACAGTAGATCTCGCAAGGAGGATACAAGCTACTGAAATGAGATGCTTTCGAATGTTGCTTAGCATTTCGTATAGAGATCATGTCATGTATGAGGAAATGGGAAACAAAATTAGAACAAGCCATTGACCCCATGAAGCTATTGGCCATTGTGAAAAACGCCAAAAGCCAAAATGAAATGGTATGGACATGTTACACTATCAACAGGGCTTGCCAAGACAATCAAACAAGGTACTGTGCAAGGAGGGCGAAGGAGAGGAAGATAGAGGAAAAGACGGGAGGATAACATCTCCGAGTGGACAGGACTGAAACTGAGCGATACGGTAAGATTTGCAGAGAACAGAATGGAATGGAGGAAACAGGTTGTCAGGTCATCAGTGGTGCCCCAACGGTCACAAGACTAAGGGATAGGTAGATAGATGTGTAAAATTAAAATTATCCGCAAATATAATAAGGAAAGGGGAATAATTTACATGCGTATGCATTATAAATCTAAAACTTTCTCAAACGGAATTGGTATTCGTTCTTCCATTCGTGCATTGGAAAGTACCTTCTTTTATTCTTTCTATTCTATTTTCCTTTAATCATTCATACATTCTTTCTTTTTTCTTTCTTTCTTTCTTTCCTTTTTCTTTCTTCTTTCTTTCTTTCCTACCTTCTTTCTTTCTTTCTTTCCTACCTTCTTTCTTTCTTTCTTTCTTTCTTTCTTTCTGTAATCTTGTACTAACAGAAATATTGTGTTCGGTCAAAATGGACTTGTCAGCGATTTGTTTAGAGATCAAGAAATGTAGGTCACTCTTACTTCAGTAAAAATTTGCTTTTGGTCATGACATAAATCCTACTTTTATATTAACATCCAAGCTGAACAATCAATGAAACAAGCATTTCTTTTATGTATAAATAGCAACAGTGGACAAATAAACCTGAGTCAAATGTTGAAAGTGTAAATATGACTTTAAACTAAGGGGATATTCAAAATAACTTGTCTATTCAAATTAACCTTTTGCTTAGCACAACTTTAGTCATACATAATAAAATAATATTTTTAAACATACACAAATTTCTGATTGATGATAAATATAGTATCAAAATTATGAACGGAAATTCCAATCAGTTTCCGTGCATAATACTTGTGTAAACCTGTGTTGGGTACAGGAAGTTTAAATGTTTGTGTCTCACAAAAAACAGGATGTCAAAAATAACTTTTAAATAGAAATTAGTGGTCTAGTAGTAGTACCTATGTAGTTTGGTATATTAAAATAATATAATATACCTTAAACTGTAAAAATCTTATGTTAATCAACTATAACATGAAAACTGTGAATGATTACAATATCCACATGTCGTCTAAAATATAGAAGTGTAAACAACCACACAGCGATGCTTTAAAAACGTGGGAGAGTCACTTTGCAAACAGTTCTCAAGCACACTGAAAGAAAATCCAACAGTTCTCATTCGTATTAATTAAGGGGCGGTGGGAAGGAAGGGGGCGAAAACTGATACCTACATCTCTCTAAAGTTACACCCTTTTAGTCTAAACTCTAAAGGATAAGTTCTGACAATCTACTGGTGTGCCATACACGCAGTTTGATGCTCACACCCTTCACTCCTGATCAACCCAGGCTATCCTTTTGTGTTACGAAAAAAGCACATGATACTCAAAACTTGCAAATCTACCCGTATCAGTTTTTCTTTCCAGCTTCAATCTTCTCTACTTCACGTTAAGCACATTGCTCTAACTTGCACCTATGCCATCGTTATTTGTGTGTGTGTGTGTGTGTGTGTGTGTGTGTGTGTGTGTGTGTGTGTGTGTGTTGTGTGTGTGTGTTTGTGTGTGTGTGTGTGTGTTGAGAAACGTTACAACCACTGTAGTAGTAACAATTCCTTGGTTGTTTGTCTGTTGTTTTGTTCCAAGTCCACGGAGGGTAACAGAATAATTTGCCACAGTAACATCTTGAGGTTAAGAAATGATGCGTAGCAGACATGGTACGCGTATAAAAACAACAGTACACAGGCACGGTACGCGTATAAAAACAACAGTACGCAGCAATCACGGTACGCGTATAAAAACAACAGTACACAGGCACGGTACGCGTATAAAAACAACAGTACAAGGCACGGTATGCGTATAAAAACAACAGTACACATGCATGGTACGCGGTATAAAAACAACAGTACACATGCACGGTACGCGGTATAAAAACAACAGTACGCAGCACGCGGTACGCGTATAAAAACAACAGTATGCAGCACACAGTACGCGTATAAAAACAACAGTACACAGACACACACTAATGCAGATCACGACACGTTTAAACACTTCCTAACAGGATTACAGGTTAATGGACATACGATAGTGCGGATAATGGCCTTTCGCTCACATGACAGGTGTTCGACCCCAATCATGGTTCAAAAATATAATGTGTGATCATTAAATGCCCCCTAATTTAAAATGGTGGGCTTCGTGTCTCGTCCGTCGTATAGGATGACAATATATGTCCCGAGTGTTACCGGCTGTGCACGCTAAATATCCCTTAGGCAGTTAAAATCCTGAAAGAGCAGCCTGTAGAGTAGTGACTGCGAGGGACAACTGAACTTAAAAAAATAAATTATATTCGCACACGACCCCCCTCCCTTTCCTGTCTGCGTTAGTAGTGGCAGATGTGTAGGATATAGGATAGAAATCCAAGTCAAGTGAACGAACTCAGGGGCTAGGGCTTAAATGTCTCATGATTCCTCTTTACAAACAGCAAGCTTTGAGTATGTAGAGTGACGCTTTGGATGCCTCAGATAACTTTTGGTGATCAAGGTGACCTTAGAAACCACTGGAGACCCCTCAGTTAGTAATCATGCTCTTTGGTTGCCAGTGACGTGTAAACCAGGAGCCACCTGTCATATACTGCTTGTGGTGACTCGCTTTCATGTGGCTTAGATCTAATATATCCAGTCTGCATCCTAAATCCACCTACGAGTGCCATTGCAAACAGTATAACTTAGTGATTATGGAGCAACGGCCTGATATATTTATTTGACTAGCCAGCCACCAGCAGATAACTGTGCAAAGAGTATAGCAAAACAATGCCGCTAACACTGCAAGGGACACTACTTTCAATTATGACGCTAACACTACAAGAGGCACTACTTTCAATTATGACGCTAACACTACAAGGGATACTACTTTCAATTATGACGCTAACATTACAAGAGGCACTACTTTCAATTATGACGCGGGATTACGCTTACTTCAGTAGCTACATGCCATGCACTGTCTTGAAATTGGAAATTTCGTCTTAATTAAATAAATTTTAAATGCATACAAAATATAATTATTACGCTTGATAAGAGCACAAGATGTTTAAATGGCAGTGTTGAACTTATTATATTGCATGTGAGATGCATGCATTTGATTGGATGATATAAATGGATGAAACAAAATAATAGAATGAGCTTGAGATTTCAAAGTGAGTGAATATTAAAGGTGAGTTAATGAATGTCGACTGTCATGAATTTTAGGGTTGTGAACTGTGAACAAATAGAGAACAATCAATGATCACACGTTTTCAGGAAGACACCTATTTTTAAACCACACTCATGTGTGACAAGAAACCCACATTACAATGATATGCTTATTGTATTATTTCTTTGAAACTAAATTGTAATTGTTAATTCTTCATTCCTCCAGCACATTAAACTTGGTCTTTTGTTAAATATAATTGCAGTTTAGGATCATATTGCAAAGTTTAGTTCAATTGCAACACATTATTCAGTATTGTTTATTTATATCATAGTAACTACTGTCACATAATGGCTTGTGCAGCCCACACCTACCCTCCTCCAAAAGAGACTAAAAGAAAACCTAACTTTAGAACATTGATCCTTAACCCTAGATTACAGAAATACCTGAGTTGCTACTCACTTTAACAGACCAATCCAAGCACAGCTCCATTGTATGTAATGAATGCACTGGAAACTCACATAATAAGATGAATGCAAGCTGACTGTTGAGACAACATGTACTTTTGCTCAGATCATTAATAAGTTATAATCATACTAATAACTCTTATTGCCAATTACCAAAACAACATAAGGAACCATCCTCTGTATATATTATTGCTGGTTTTGCTTGCATATGTAACTATTATACATATGTAGATGTAACCTTAACTATATTTTATATTGGTGTATTTCACTTATGATATTAGAATGTGTGATTACCAAGTAAGTAAGAGCATTCTGTTAGAGAATACATGTGGACCAATTCTTAGCCCATGTGTATTTTACTGGCAAATTGGCACTTTATCTTGGATGTTGAATTTTGATGAGTGCTGAACCATGAAGCAACGCTAGAGTGGAACAACACACAGGCCAGGCCGGTTCAGTGGATTGCATGTGTGCTTACTACTACATGTCACTGGGAACCTAGACAACATGTCAGGCAATCCTAACTTAAGTGAATATAAAACAATCACTGTACAGCTTCAATTGGATCAATCTTCAATCAAAGTACTTTTAGAGTTCATCTCAGAAACGCTCAGTGTTCTCTTATAAACTCAATTATTAGTTCACTCATACAAACAAATCAAATAACTACCGCAGAGTCATGACACTACATAGTCATGATTATGAATGATGTCCATGTATAAAATCTAATTGTAACCATTGAATTATTCAATAATTGTAAGTATGCTGTCTTATTTTATTTTTTGTTGATTACAATTATTATTGATACATAGACCACTCGTGTTGGCGTGATCCACATATTATATGTTGTAGTCTGTCACTTGCCATTAATTAAAATACCTGGCTATATGTATCAGGGGCTCGGAGCTGTCTTCTATAACTATCAATATACTTTTCTATATTACCTATCTTCCATATTTATAACACTTGTGGCCAGGCAGAAGGTGTTTTGGGGATTAGCGTAAGGTTACAGGTGGTCGGGTGTGGTGGAGAATTAACATCTTACCCTTCTCCCAGCAAAACATCACGCCCACTGTGGGGAAGGAACGGTGTAGAAAAGGCACGACGAACCAACTAATTATCACAACACACCAGACCATTACCTAATAAATTACTATGGTCGATTTCCTGCATCAGCAGCTGTTGGTGGATTCATGATACTAAATAATTAATACTTTTAGTTATGAGGACATCTGAGCTAAGTGCATAAGTATATAGATCACCGCATGTATCATACGAAATACATACAAACAAACCCACATAAACACACGTACACCCACAAACACACGTACACACGCAAATGCTCATACAAATCTTCATTGAGGCAAGTGGAAATAACTCCATCTTAACCAGAGAAGACGTTTGCTTTAAGTTCTCCTACAGGTAATCTTAGTCTTTTAAATCAAAATAATTAATAGTTTAATCCCAACAGGTAAAATCTACTTTGTCTCAAAGTCAATGGCAAATGCCAGACTAATGTAAGTTATGTTTTAGTTTTTTTCTTTCTGATACATTTAAATGAGATTAATTAATTAATTAACATATAAGCATTTGAAGTTTGTAATGCAGATGGGTGCGTGGAGCAATGACGGTAGGATGAAAGGAAAACTGATTTTCTTCAACACAATTCTCCGCATGATGTAATCGTGCATTAAACAAATTCTAGTTATATGGGACTTTTATTTGATTTAATTAATTAATTTTGTACTAAACGAGTCTCATTTCATCTTGACAGTTATCTAGATGATAAAAATTGCAAACAAAATATTTTACCAAACCTGTAATTAATATATCTAATTTATACTTCATTCTTCCCAATAATCCTTTTATATGTCAAAAACAGATTTGTTTTCCTTTGTTTACTTTGTTTTCCTTTGTTTTCCTTTGTTTCCTTTGTTTTCCTTTGTTTACTTTGTTTTCCTTTGTTTTCCTTTGTTTTCCTTTGTTTACTTTGTTTTCCTTTGTTTTCCTTTGTTTTCCTTTGTTTTCCTTTGTTTTCCTTTGTTTTCCTTTGTTTCCTTTGTTTTCCTTTGTTTACTTTGTTTTCCTTTGTTTTCCTTTGTTTTCCTTTGTTTTCCTTTGTTTTCCTTTGTTTCCTTTGTTTTCCTTTGTTTACTTTGTTTTCCTTTGTTTTCCTTTGTTTACTTTGTTTTCCTTTGTTTTCCTTTGTTTCCTTTGTTTTCCTTTGTTTACTTTGTTTTCCTTTGTTTACTTTGTTTTCCTTTGTTTTTCCTTTGTTTTCCTTTGTTTTCTTTGCTTCGTGCGCGTTCTCTCGGAAATAATCAGTTTTATACTGACCGTGTATTATGTCATGCTATCGAATTTTACGAATTTATTCTTTAATAGTATTGAAGTTTAAATACAATACTGTATCACCCCACCCCACCATCATTAGTATTAGGTATGCTTGTGCCTAAGGACCTCTAGACTCGAATAGTTACCTAAATAAAAGCACTTCCCAACTCTAGAACTTTGTACTAATGTACCTCTCAGATGTAATGTGTGGCTAGATTTAAAATAGCTCCGAATGTTGAGAATTTGTTAGCTGAATTGGATTACTTATATAAAGTGGACTTGCTTAATCGAATAAGAATAACTTCTAACTGTGGACCGGGTATGTAAATCAAAGTATATTTTCAGTGGATTTGTTACTTGCGTTAAGATGCGAATAAAGTATGGTTTTTGTTAAGTGAATTAGAATATCTTCCAACTGTGGATTTGTTTACTAGAGTTAGATTACATATATCTCATAATTGCGATTTGTTCCGTATATTAGAGTTATCTCATCTGTCGTTTTGATGTAAGAAATAATGTGCTTTCATATGTAGATTTGTTTGTATCTTGAGAATATTTTCATCTCTTGTTTTTTAGTTTGTTAACTACTTTCAATTATGTTTTATTTGTGATTCGTTGTCGACATGAACGATACGTAGCGTTTTTTTTAACAAATCTCACCTACTTGATTTTCACTTTACTCAAGTCAAGATGTTGGGTGTTTCTAATAATTGAAGTTACACTTTTGTTTTCCTTGCTTTTTTATTTGAAATAAATATATAAATGACCCGTACATGCCACAATGCTTCATAATATACTTTTCTTACGTTGATTTAGAATAAGACAGACCTGAAATTTATTCAGTTAAAGTTCTATTCCTTAAAAACAGACATTATTTTCACCTGATACAAATACCTGTTACTTTAAGATTTTATTCTCTGAAATTTGAATACCCCGACCTCCTTTATAACCTTAGTGACATGACCTCAAGCTAAAAACTCCTGTCACTATGAATTAATCACGAACTTGGAACACACCTAATGACCCCTGGATTTGTTATGCTGGAAACATATTTCGCTCTTTGACTTGCTAAAATATGTTCGTCCCTTCTTTCTTTCAGAACTGGTGTCCGTAATCTTGATAAACAGAACTACTTCTGTTCAACGGCCACTTCTAACGTTCGTTGATTTGGCGGGAATAATTTGGCTGACTTCTGCATATTCAAAATTCAAACATTCGCTGATTTCGCGGACACGGTATTTCATCTGACTGATGGATTGAGTTCCACTTAACGTCGGTTTCTATCGTGTGCTGAATTCGTAGACGATATCTTAGTCTGTTTTTCAACTGCGCATAGGTCACACAAGTAAACTCGTGGTTCCCGTCACGCACATCCGCCAGTTTATGCAGGTATGGCGTCAAAGTTGTCCATTTCCAAAGTGACTGATCTGAATCTGAATTCAAGGGATTAGTCAGCAGTGAAAATTAGGGTCCACCTCTTTTGTTTGAAGATTGATAGGACACGACCGTTAGTATCTATAGTGAGAGTCTCCTGCCCCAGAAATACTACGATGACGCAATTGCTTTCTCGCAACATACACAGTACAGCGTTTGCTTTGATTTCTCTCTGTACAAAAATATGTATTGGTAACAACACTGAAATAGATTACAAAATTACTTCCAGCAGAAAGTTTCACATTAATTCACTTTGCTGTAAAGGGATTCGAAGAATCATAAATTGTGAAGACATTATAATTGTGCACCTAGCTCGCCGATGTTTCGTTGGACTATTAAGGCTTATGCACCCGGATGACACTTAATCGTATGACACAGTAAAGAATAAAGGGAGACAACGAAATTAGACGCTTGAAAATTGAAAAAAAAATCGTTGTGTAGTTCTTCATCGAATGTAAGGGTAGAGCGTAGATTTGTCATTCCGAAACGATCTTCTGTTCCACAAAACCGGTCTCCAATTTCAGTTTAACATTAGTTGCCCTTGATCCCCTTCTTAATGTCACACCCGGGCATTCTTCTCCACTGAAGTCTACGCCATCCAGAAACACAGATAGGAAAGTAAAGGTCAAAGCTAAGCCTTGCGCTAATTTAATTGACGGTAAATACTTTGATGAAGTCAATTATGTTCCACATTTGAAGATATTTCCCAATGCTTTTCATCTTATTCTCAATCATCTGCTCAGAAATGAGCTTGTTTCACTCTTCATTTTGCTCTTGGAAAGAGTGTCTAACATTTAAACAAACAATAAAAATGTCACTTTTTTTGTGAATTATTTAAACGCCGTTCGCACGAAGGATGAGTAATCGTAATGTCCTCCTGTACATTCTGAAAATAAAGGTCACGTGATTTTGTTGGTAACGTACGATGAAGCTAGTTAATCTCGTTGTTCTTCCCCAATGCACCCGACATTTTTTTTTGGGGGGTGAGTTTCGGTCGAAACGAAGAAGTATTATGATATACGTTTATGGTGCAGATGACGTGTTTAGACTGGAAATCGCGATTATAGATAATTATATTGACAAAGCGCCACCCTAGATATTTGTTATGAAGATGATGATTATTATTATTAATCATCCATCACTAATTAAAAGTGATGAAAATCTTTATGTTATTAATTAATAATTATCCAGAAGACACCACACGTCTCTCTCACTTGGCAGATATGCGGTTGATGTAAATGTTTTCTCTCTTCCACAACATTAAAGACGTTTTCTCTCACACAATATTTACATAGGTGGAGAACATCTTGCCAAAAGAGAAGATAAATCCGCCTTTAATCTATATTAGGCGATCACCCATCCACCCACTATCTCTCCAACATATGTTTATCAGTATGTGTAAAATGGTCAATAAATTTAACAATACTTTTTTAAAACCAACAATCAGATACATATAAAAATACAACAAAAAAAAGATTATTTGACATCAATATTTCCAAAAACAATGAATGAATAGTTTCAATGCTCATACAGTCTTACATCTTAACATATAGTTCAGCAGATTAGTGTCAGGATAATTCTTGTCCAGAGAATAAAAATGCAGTTATAGAGAGATAAGCGACAATAGTTTGTACATAACCTTGTCTAGATGTTGCTGCAATAGTCTTTTTTCATAACAATGTCACAAGTTTATTGTTCACAATAGAATTGTCCATTCTTTACATGTTTCTCTAACACACTGTAGAATGTTTCATTAGCTGCTGTTCTCTCAAGACCTAATCTTGGTGCTCTATTACCATATTAGTTCCCTCAAGCAGAACAACAATGTAACAATTTCCAATAACTTCCTTATATCAGAAATTCGAAAATAATTTCGAGCATTCTTTGATGTCATACATCAACAGTGTGCAGTGTATCTTTACACTTACACACTTGGGGTAGAGATTTCTCAAATCTACCATGGTCATAGTGGTTTATAATTCTATAAACCAGGAGATTCTAGAAATTCCAGATATTTTACAATACAAAAGGTTGCTTCTTTCCTGTAAAATATAATCAGGGAACAAACACTAAGTTTTCCATTTCATTCAACTCTATTATTTCTTACATTCAAGTCTCAACTTACAGTTTCCTGCAACAGTATTTCTTAGCCCGATGCATGCATACATCATAATAAATACAACATGATAGTTAATGAGCGTGTTCACTATAAACAATGTCATGTGTATAAGATATAACATACAAGCATCATAATTGACAATTGTTGAAGTAATAGTCTACTCACATAACACATCTTTACATAAAACACAAGTATAATATAGCATTAGCAAAATGCACAAATATTTCCATTATCTCTCAAATATTCAGTTAACTCATCAATCAGCTGATGGCCTCCTTTCATAATGAACTTTTGGTCACACCAAATTCAGAGTGATTAGAGAATACAATTCTTTTCAACAGTTAATCGTTGAACACAGCCATTGGCTGGTCTCGTTCTTTGTAAATCATAACCATTGGATAATAAAAACTACTCTTCTACATAAGACCAATTTAGATTACATCACCAGTTCTAGCACATTCTCCACCTGAGTTGTTTACTCAAAATTATCATCGTAAGCAGTGCCCAAGGTCGGGTCACATTAACATTGGCAACAAAGATATAATTATTAAGTATAGGAATAGGGATAGTCAAATTTATTCCACCACAGATATATTACTGAGTAGAGTAATGTAATACCATGGCGTTTCTTGAGTACAGTAATGCAATACCATCGCGTTTCTTGAGTACAGTAATGCAATACCATCGCATTTCTTGAGTACAGGAATGCAATACCATCGCGTTTCTTGAGTACACCACGCGGTCTTAGCGACACCCAGGTAAATATTGCCGTCTATGCCCACACTCGTCATTCTCTGTACCTCTATATTGTAGATTGGCAATTATCCACAACACCATGTCTTGTAAAAATATGAAGGTCAGTTTACATGTTGTGTGAAATACTCGTGACAATAATTGTTATCACCCCTTTCCAACCCCCGTCCACTAACCAAACAACCAAATTATGTCTGTTATTTATAAGTCCAATACCATGGCCGGTACAAGGGTTTCAAGCATCCTAGATAAAGCTTAAAAATATACGCCCCATTTGTATTTTGTACCATTCATCCGTCTACTACAACCAACGCGATTCAATTTAATAAAAATATGGCGCTGCTATGTAGGGTTCTCTGGGAGCACGTTATTTTATATTCTAGAAATAATTGCTAGCTTATTTACACCCGAAAAAAACATTTTACTGGATCTTTACGCCCTGGGTAACCGCCTAGGTTCGGCTAATGGACGGCCCGGCCCAGTCAATTATGATTATATTAGCATAAACAACACAAACGACCCTCTGATAAACATACACTAACACAACACATCCCATCCCCCCCACACACACACCAATACATTCCGCTGCTCTCTTTCTCATACATATTCACCCCTTCCCCGACCTTAAAAGGTCAAGTTGATATTTGTTTCAGATTCCGATCTAAACTCTAAGGCAGGCGGTACGGACTATCATTCAAGTTTTGTTCACTGGCGCTTTTGGGCCACAATTCAGAGTTTATCAGATAATTCTTTAGCTTGAACCATTTAACTATTGCAACTGTAACTTGTCAAATTTTGATTAGCAACAAATTGAATACTTGGCGCC
This sequence comes from Sinotaia quadrata, assembly GCA_028829895.1. NCBI lineage: Eukaryota > Metazoa > Mollusca > Gastropoda > Architaenioglossa > Viviparidae > Sinotaia > Sinotaia quadrata. The sequence goes on from CM054181.1 coordinate 84,862,319, forward strand.
TAGGGTCTCAACAAAATGCTCCCTTATCTCTCATTTCAATGGCCTGTAGTTGAATTTGCTGCTTAACGGTCAGGTGATGGTCAGTCGACACTGGTGTGGTGATACTGATTTGATGGCAATCGTACCTTCCTCATTCTTCACTACTGGATTGTCGTAAATGCTTCAGTGCAAAAAGCAAAAATAAAACTTGAATTACTGTTACTGCTTCAATATTAAAAACAAAACAAATGGTAGTAATTTTCAAGACTTGTTCATCAACAGACATAATGAAGTCAGTTGTCTGACGTGTAGTTTTTGTACAAATTGAATTCTATTTTTATCTTAAAATTTTCTCTAGTCATTAATTCGTATTCAGGACTCTTTCAAGAACCTTTCTCGTTCTTTATTGTCTTGGACTGAGATTTCAGTCACGCATTGCACTTACCTGACCCTTTAGCACTGTAGAGAAAAACAACGTCCGCTTAATTAAACTGGATGGTTCGGATAATTACTTTTATTTGTCTATGATACACCCCATCCCATCCTACTTCTTAGCACTCAGGTGGAGTAAACATGTCCTAGATTTTTACCTCTTAAAACCACCCCATCCCCCTTTGTTAGTACGAAACCTCTGCATAATTACCTTACTAAGCCGTCTACGTAATGGTGTCGAATATCCTTGTAAAACATGTAGGGAATTAAACGTGTCTTACTTTATTTGCTCCAATAGTTTATTTCTACGTTTGCTGGGCACGAGATTATTTTATGGATAGTCTGAAGATCACTACATTTGGAAAACCGTCTATTCGCCCGATTACATTTAATTCCTTTGCAAGAGTTATTTCTTGCGAAAGATTTATCCGTTTCACGGATGTCAGAATGGCGTAACAAAACAAAATAAAGCAAAAGGGAGATTACCCAATCCAATAGAAGATTTGCATAGTCGGTCAGTTTCAGAATGTGAAATATCAGTTTCTGCAAAAATATGAAAATCTCAGAGTTAGACTTAGTTTGAAGAGAAGGATGAATTAATTATTAGCAAAGACTTACTGAAAGCTAAACTTGATCGATCTTGACACGTCAGCCAGCGAAACGTATCTTGTTGTGGATCCGGAATTTGGTCTTGACAACCGAGTGAAAGTCATCGGACACAAATCCTGCAATTGTAAAGGAGTCTTTTTGTATTGTGTCCCGAAACAGTCCAGAAGCTTTGCACCTTACGCATCTTAATATCATTAATATTTTCCGTACATTAGAATTACTGGTAGTTTTGTTTTATTCTGTCAACAATTAGACAGCTAATCGATACAAATAGAAGCGCTACTGTGTTGCATTCTGCCAACAATTAGCCATTTAAGTGAAAGAGAAGATTTTTGTCTTGTATTTTGTTAACAATTAGTCAATAGAAATCTGTAGAATTGTGGAGCATTGGGAGTAATCATGGCTGCTAGTGATTTGGACCTAGTTGAAGTTTCTCCACAAGTCACAACGGTTGTCCAGAGCCAATCAAATAGATTTGACCTAGTGAAGTTTCTCCACAAGTCACAACGGTAACCCAGATCCAAACAAATAGACAGCGTACTAGTGAATATGAAATTTTTTGTAGCATCAAGAATGCAACACTTCTATTAGTACTAGTTGGTGTCAGTCCAAATTTTGTGCGGTATATGCATTGAAGATACAAGTATTGAAGATGTATCGTGGGGAAAAAATGAAAGGGGAGAGAGAGAGGGGAGGGAGTGAGAGTGAAAGAGGGATAGAGAGAGCGAGAGAAGGGGAGAAGAAGAGAAGGATAGAGAGGGAGTGAGACTGAAAGAGGGATAGAGAGAGCGAGAGAGTGGGAGAAGAAGAGAAGGAATAGACAGAGTGAGAGAGCTGTCAAAAACTATATCCAGACTTCTACCAGGAAGACTAAATGTAAGAGGGGTGTCAGAAATGCACATTCACCGTCACCACAGACCTTATGTAAATAAGAATATTACTTCGCCTCCAACAGCGAAACTGCTTTAAATTCTCCTTCATGAGCTACAGGAGACATTCGTTTTCTAGACTTTTAATCAAGGCAACGTGAACGAAAGGCGGTCACATTTCTCCTACACAATACGCCGAGTATAGTGGTCCCACGTGATGGGTCGGACAGGTGACAAGATCGAAGTGGTCACTTATGACTCGCTTGATATTAAAGGCGTATATAGCTTGGAGTGGGGGGGGGCATATGTGGAGGGAGGAGTGAGCTTAGTGGATTGCAGTGTTATACTTGCCCTCTTGCTGTTCGCGGTACACGTGATCTGATCGTTTCAAGTGTCATGATTTTATTTAAGTTATCACACTTGGACTTATGATTTCTTACCTAAAAGCCGTTATTACTTCTACAACTGCTACTTAATGCAATAACGACGACGACAAGAGGAAGAAGAAGACAAGGAAGAAGTTCATGTTCCCCATATTTCTCCAGATTATCAGATAATAAAAATGGCTGCTATACATTCAAAATTCATTACCTAAAGGGGTGGGTGAGGGGTTAATCATAATTAATCGATCTAGAAAAGTCACAGTGACCTTAAGTAAGTTTGAATTGACACCTCGTGCGTGCGAGGTTAGCCTTTTGTTCGTAGGTATGAACTGTCACGCTATCAGCACTAGTTAGCCTTTTGTTCGTACGTATGACCTGTCACGCTATCAGCACTAGTTAGCCTTTTGTTCGTACGTATGAACTGTCACGCTATCAGCACTAGTTAGCCTTTTGTTCGTACGTATGAGCTGTCACGCTATCAGCACTAGTTAGCCTTTTGTTCGTACGTATGAGCTGTCACGCTATCAGCACTAGTTAGCCTTTTGTTCGTACGTATGAACTGTCACGCTATCAGCACTAGTTAGCCTTTTGTTCGTACGTATGACCTGTCACGCTATCAGCACTAGTTAGCCTTTTGTTCGTACGTATGACCTGTCACGCTATCAGCACTAGTTAGCCTTTTGTTCGTACGTATGAACTGCCACGCTATCAGCACTCAATTCCTGATAGTTACAACAGTTTTGAACATAAATTCGATTATCGTCACTACTACTGTTACTACTATTACCACCATCATCACTACCACTACTACTAAATGTAGGCAAGGGCAAATTTTGTAGACGATATGAATATCACAGCACACATAGCTTCACATTTTTATTTATAGCAGATATTAAAAATTAATTGCACTAACCCTAAACTCATGCAAAATTAGAAATGCAGTATTTAAAATTTAGGCCTTTTATTATTAAATTATTAAAATATTCTGTTTTTGAAAGTTTAATACTTCATAAAATACCTTTTACAAATCTCATTCAAATGTCACATTTAAGAAACACACAACTTTATACTGTGCGGCAGCAGCAGCAAAATAATTGTAGTTTTAATGTATATCTCAACAAATGTATTACATAATTTGCCTTTAGGCTATAAAACCACAGTGTCACACGTTCACACGTGCCTTTAGGTCCTAAAGCCACATGAGGTCATGTGTGGCGTGAGATCATACAGTCGTTCTGTTACACAGTTTTACAGCCACGGGGTAATACGTGACTTGAGATTATAAAGCAATATGAGTTCTAATACGGCTTGAGATTATAAAGCAATATGAGTTCTAATATGGCTTGAGATTATAGAGCAATACGATTTAATACTGTGTTGAGATAGCCCTCTTTCTATTTTTGTCGTTGCACAATCTATTTAGGATAACACGCTAAGATCCCTCGCTTTGTTCATAACTAATATATATTTATATAATATTAGATTAATTTATGCCGGAAGTGCTCCTCACAAATTAAGTAAGTTTTATTTATTAAGTTTGTTATAAAATATCGTTTCTATTTGATTTCTTTTTATAAAGAAAACAATGACATTTGATAAATATAGAACTCACTATTGACTTAAATAAATGAACAGATATGGATATGTATTAAATGCTTTATCACCATGGAGGTGTATGTGTATATATATGAGAGAGAGAGAGAGAGAGAGAGAGAGAGAGAGAGAGAGAGAGAGAGAGAGAGTGCGTGTGTGTGTTTTGTGTGTGTGTATGTGTGTAGATGAGTGTATAATGGTCGTGCAGAATGTGCGTGTGTGTGTGTGTAGATGAGTGTATAATGGTCGTGTAGAATGTGCGTGCGTGTGTGTGTGTGTGTGTGTGTGTGTGTGTGTGTAGATGAGTGTATAATGGTCGTACAGAATGTGCGTGTAATGTGTCCATACATGCTTGTGTGTGTGTGTATTAGTTTCTCTGTGAAAGGTGTGTTTAGTGTGAATTACGCCGTAAAGGGTGTGCGTGCAAATGTTGTTGCCTGCAATGTAATGTGTGCTTGGGAGTGCGTGTGTGTGTCTGTAAACAGGTATATCAGTTTTGATACAAACTGATCGCTCAGGAGATCGTGTGCTGAGTTGGCCACGGCCATACTAACTGCTCAGGGGTCAAAGGTTTAACACTCTCCTGTCGGTTCATGGGTGTGCACAATTCTGTCGGGACTATTCTTATTATTCTCGAGTTGGGTGTGTGGTTTGGGTTGCTGGTTGTGTTAAAACAGTGCTCATACTATTTACACCAGGGGTCACCAACATGGTGCCCGCGGGCACCAGGTAGCCCGCAAAGACCACATGAGTCGTCCGCAGGCCCAGTCCAAGAACTGTTTTTTAGAATCAAATCAGACAAGATATATCATTCGTACGGAGGATCGATCATACAGGAAAAATAATTTGTAATGATTACGTTTGACAGGGAATATGATATATGCCCGGGAAAAAAACCTGAAAACACATACCAAATGTTTATTACCTTCAGTACGTTTCTGTCTGTCTTTTTCTCTATCTCTGTCTGTCTCTGTCTCTGTCTCCTTCTCTCTCTCACATAAAACTGATTTAAAATTGTCAGATATCTGAATGGAAGTGCTTAACATTTAAAATGTCTCTACATTTTACACCTTAATGTAGTACCTATTATTATGGATTTAAATAATTTATTTACTCCTTTCTTCACTGGTTCCCTAACTGACGGCGTTCATAACATTTCTTTAAAAAAATAAAAATAAAAGAAACCGTGTGAATTATTTATCCACTTGTATCATTATTCTTCTAAAGGGGTAAGGGGAACACGGAAAGCTGAGATAATCATTGTGTAGAATGTTTGGTGCCCGCCCGTGTACAGTGTTCTTTCTTTGTCTTCGCTTGTGGTGCTTGAGCGGGCGATAGTAAAAGTCTTATGAGTCTCATTGACAGCTTGAAATCACAAGTGAACAAATCATGACCTTTACAGAGCACATTATTGACAGCTTGAAATCACAAGTGAACAAATCATGACCTTTACAGAGCACATTATTGACCTTGAAATCACAAGTGAACAAATCATCACCTTTACAGAGCACATTATTGACCTTGAAATCACAAGTGAACAAATCATCACCTTTACAGAGCACATTCAGGACAGCGAAACAAAAGCAAACAAACTCATCGACATCATCAGAATGACAAAAATGGAAAACCTGGGGGGAGGGGCGCTGATACCCGCACACTTTAATTAGCAACCTCGTCATTAATTTATTCAATTGTAGACTTGGCAGCACAACATAGACACCAACAACTCAAAGTTACAAAACTGCAAACTATTCAGAATATAGAACGTAGAAAAGCCTTAAGTGCACTCCCAAACAAAACGCTGACAGAAACAGACCAACTCAACCTAACAGAAAGCTGGGACATATTACCACTCATAATCTGGACCAACAGAATCAGTCACAGAAGCACTCACCCAAAGAATATATATATAACTACAAGAAACAAATTGGGGCAAAAAAACGGTTTCACGAACAAAACGCAGACATTAAAACAGACAAAAGAAAGATTAATTAAAAATCAACAGACCGAAAGACTAGTCTTAAAACACCAATGGAATTTATTACAATTGGAACACCACATCATTTATTACAATTGGAACACCACACCAATCCTTCATCCCACCCTGGAACACCACAACTCACATAGATCTCGATCTCTGGGACGAAACCAAACACTCTCATTTCACAAATAAAAGACAAATCATACTAGAACACGTACACGATCACTCTAAAGAACACACACACAATCACTACAAAGAACATAATATGATCAACGCAAAGAACACGTACGCGTTCGCTACAAAGAAAACATATACAATCATTACAAAGAACACATAAGCGATCACTGTAAAGAACACACGCGAACACTATAAAGAACACATAGAATACACATACGATCACTAAACAGAACAAATACGTGATCACTACAAAGAACGCATAAGCGATCACTACAAAGAACAGATATGTGATCACTGCAAAGAACGCATATGCGATCACTACAGAGAACACATAGGCGATCACTGCAAAGAACACATAGGCGATCAATACAAAGATCAAGTGAAACAATATACAGATGGCTGCAGAAATCATAGGATAGAGGAGCAGCGGTTATAAGACCAAACTGCTTCTACATCTGTAAACTTCACAGCATTCCCTCGATAATGACAGTGGAAACAGTAGCAATTCAAATGGAAAAACAAGATACATTCCACAACCCAATCACCCTACAAAAATATCAGTCATCATTCACTCACTCATAAATCCGTACAACCAACACAAAAATTAATTCACACAAATTAGAATCTGATAAAAGAACTAGAATGTAAACACACATCAACGAACTTTCTCTTGATTCCCAGTCACGTAGACATTAAAGGCAACAATACAGCTGAAAAGGAGCATACAGACTCAACTGGTGCCCCCCCCCCTCTCTCCAAACCAATTTACACCACATAAATCCACGCTCAAATCAAGAAAATATTCAAGAAACTCAACCAGCCCAACTACCAGCAACAGGCAGCAAAACAGTCGGTAAGGCAATAGACTGAGACTCAACGTGACACTACTATTACACTACCCCTAATGTACAAACAAGATGCCCCCCCCCCAAGTGCAACTATAAGTGTCTACTACGTACTACTTAAATTATTATCGTCCAGTGATGACTTCTTGTAAATTCCTTCATTACTCTGAAGTCAAAACGTATTGCTGATCAATCTTATCTGCACGTGAAATTCAACAACCCACAACACGCATGTGAAGATGATTTCAGAAACATGATTCCATAAAATGGGCTTGATAAACACTGAATTTACAGCTTTCTTTATGTTGACCCGGCATGAAATTCTAGGCATGATTTTTATATATTTTTGTTATACCCAGGACAGCCATGTCCGTCACATGTCATGATACTGGGGGTATTTTTATTCCCATAGATATAGAATTCAGAGTACAAAGAAGTAAGTACTAAAATTTTCTTTTTTTTCTTTTTTTTTTTTTTAGTCAAAGCACAGGAAGACTCGAAGTGCGTAATATAAAGCAATGCACTGCAAACATCAATAATTCACAACTAGAAATCAAGCGAATTGAGTGATAAAAAAAGCCACGAATTTTTATTCGTTTGACAACAATAGTTAACTTTGGCATTGTTAAATTTTGGAACTGTAAATAGGCACGTGTTTGCTGATGTGAGTACGTACCATACTTTGTCAGAGAGTGCCTCATGTGTAGCTGACAGGCAACTTATGTATTTTGTATTGTCTAGCGATAATTCACACATGAAATTTCAAAAACAGGAACTTTACAGCACATATCTCTCTGTGTCCTTCACAGGGAATACAAATTCTGCATTACGCATTTGTTCTGGGATGCGAGAAAGGTTAAAAGGTTGATAGATGTTTACGAACCTGCCACCAAGCAGCTATTACAAATATCACCAAGTGTGTTCCATTCTAGGTTACTTCCCTTTAAACTCAGAAATTGGTATCACCGAATATTTCTTTAATGAGAGTGAAGGGAGGGGGGTAAACATGCCTTGTCAAATAAGATTAATTTCATATTCGAAAGTTCGTGCTTTTGTAATTAAATATACTTTCCTGTACATTTATGTGCATCACAAATATTATGACAATTTTGAAAAAAAATAGTATTATTTATTTTATACCTTGATGTTTTTTGTCCAGGCCTGCTATTAAAACAAATTGCACTGTCACTGTTGTCGCTGGTTGTTTGTCTTGCTAGTAATATACATTTTAATACGTTTAGTAAATGCATATGGTTATAGACATCAGAGGAGTGTCTCATCAAATCCTATACAAAATGCCAATTAATTATGGTTATAGACATCAGAGGAATGTCTCGTCAAATCCTTTTCAAGATGCTATTTGATAAGGTGTTAAAGCTCTACTTTTCTTTGACAGTTGTGTTTGGACTAAAGTAGTATTTCTTATTTTTTATAATAATTAGGCTTACCATGGTTCTCAGCAACCCTTATTCGATAACAAAATATACGCATTTTAAGACATATTTTTACCGTAATATTATACACGTACATTAATAAACATCACGGCAACAGCAATGATCAAGGAAAAAAAAACAAACTTTTATTTTTATTTATGTTTTATAATGGCACCTCTACACACACACATGTAAACAAACTTTACGACTAAATTGTGAATATAAAGACCCAAATAAACGGTTTTACAATAATAACACGAGAATAGCAGCTAAGTGTTTGATTTTGCGGAATAAAACGACACGTTCACACGGCTCACTTGTTAGCACAACGTAAGAGTTCGCACGTTATTGTCGAGAAAGAAGCCCTTACTAATCAAATATATTGCTACAAGAAGTTAATGAAGTCAACCAGATTACTTTGTCAAACGAAACCCTAAAATTCAGCTTGAAGTTAGCCTGACATGTAAACAAGTGCTATTTTACAAAGCAGATTTCATCTCATTGTGACGTCACAACATAACGTTGAATTATGCGGGTGTCTCGCCATCGGTCCTGTTTAGAAAAAAACAAACAAACATTTTGTTTGCGAGACAATATACAAGGTCAAGTTAGCAACAGGTAAGCACGATATATTCTGGAAACAGAGCTTCCACTGTTATTCAAGTCACGATCATGATTGTGTAAGTACTTTTGTGTCACGAACTCAAGTCATTAAGTACAATGAATAAAACGAAACGATCTTCCGTGTATCTGGAATAATTTACATTGCCTCACACATACACACGCACACACTCACGTACACACACGCACGCACACACACACGCACGCACACACACACGTACGCTCACATACACACACACGCACACACGCACATGCTCACGCACGCACACGCACGCACGCACACACGCTCATAGACACGTGTAAATAACTCCATAAATAATACATACACACTAAAGAGGTGTTCGTACAGCCACTGAAATGAGAGGACTCGGGATTTTTAAAATTTCTTCAGTTGCTGAATGTTTAAAGTGGAATTACCATTATATGAGCGTGTATGTAATGATAAAATTAACGATGCTGACGCGACGATGAAGATTATTATACAACATCAGTACAAATTTCCTGGGGATATTTAGTTTTAAAATATTATAATTTATTTTCCATTTATCATTGTTCCACACTTTTTTTGACCCCTAGGCATCATCGTTTGGAACTTTGTGCAGAGATGGTGGTTCCAAGAAAGTGAAAGGGGCATAAGAGTCAAACCTGGATGAATTAAAAAAATAAATTATAATCATTTCTCATATATTTGTTTGTCCTTTCAGACACAGGTGAACCAGTTTACCATGGGGTGGAGTTTGCATACAAACTGTCTTCTGATTTTACTCATTCTGAAAACAACGCTGCCAACTCTTACTCCAGGTAAACGTACACACTAACCCAGTGCATATTTCCACATTATCCCAGTTAAGTCAAACCGTTAGTTCAAATTCAGTCAGCAGCCCTAGTTAAATACATGAACAACATAACACGTTAAGTCAGACTGTATGTTTTATGTCATTCAATTCTCTAGCTTCAGCTAATGAATTTACCTAGAAAATTAAGTCAGTAAGTTAGCCGCTGTACAGCCCCATCTGTAATTCAGTTTAAGAGCAATAACAGCTAGCTTCAGTTCAGACAACTCGCTAGTCCCATATACAGCAATATGCTAAATATAGCCATGTCAACAATCTCCAGTTGTATCGATTCTATTTATTACGTTTACCACCTAATGGCGTGCGTTGGTACGAACACTAAACTGTAGTAGATGATGAGCATCAAGTGGTCAAAGCCCTCTCCCCCCCCCCGTTTATCACTGACAATTAACATAAATTACATAATGAAGATATATACAAGTAAATGATAGAGAATTTAACAAAGATATATAGGAAGTAAATAACAATGATTTACATAATGAAGATATAGACAAGTAAATGATAGAGAATTTAACAAAGATATGTAGGAAGTAAATAACAATGATTTACATAATGAAGATATAGACAAGTAAATGATAGAGAATTTAACAAAGATATGTAGGAAGTAAATAACAATGATTTACATAATGAAGATATAGACAAGTAAATGATAGAGAATTTAACAAAGATATGTAGGAAGTAAATAACAATGATTTACATAATGAAGATATAGACAAGTAAATGATAGAGAATTTAACAAAGATATGTAGGAAGTAAATAACAATGATTTACATAATGAAGATATAGACAAGTAAATGATAGAGAATTTAACAAAGATATGTAGGAAGTAAATAACAATGATTTACATAATGAAAGGAGAGACCGAAATCAATATGCGGGATGCAGCTTAACACACAAAACACTTGACTATCACACTTTATAAGTGGATGCAGTCCCTCTCGTTTAAATAATTATAGACCGCAATATACTGCTACACAGTTGGTATTTTTCTCTCCCTTGATTTCTAAATCTAATCTCTCTGGAAATCCCAAATCTTCAGCCCATTTGACTGCCGACTTAACTGGTGATTGTTCACAATTTGACTGCCGACTTAAATAGAGATTGTTGACAATTTCACTGCTGATTTAACTGGAGATTGTTGACAATTTGACTGCTGATTTAACTGGAGATTGTTGACTATTTGACTGCTGATTTAACTGGAGATTGTTGACAATTTGACTGCTGATTTAACTGGAGATTCTTGACAATTTGACTGCTGATTTAACTGGAGATTCTTGACATATTGTAGCGTGGAGTCGTGCTTTTTCTTCATCATTACAACAGCAAACATAATCTTACTCTGTATTTGTTTCTCACATTACTTCTCAATCAACCCAGAGCTTGACCTATGATAGGCCTCACAAGTGGACTCAAAGTGTGCGCCAAAAAATACCAGCTAAACTAGTATATAATCTGGGAAATCATTATAGCCACCAAATAATACCAGCTAATTATAGCCACCAAATAATAGTACTATACAATCTGGGAAATCATTATAGCCACCAAAAAATACCAGCTAAACTACTATACAATCTGGGAAATCATTATAGCCACCAAAAAAATACCAGCTAAACTACTATACAATCTGGGAAATCATTATAGCCGCCAAATTCCTCTGAAATGAAATCTGAATGCGTCTTCATTTTCTTTCCATTTTTTATTTTTGTCTGTGATCATGCAGACGGAGGAGGCGAAGATGATATCGAGAGGAATGTCTCACTTGACGGGTTGAATATGGCCGGCAATGGTCAGATTGTCCATCATGATGACGAAATGCAACAGCAATCGCATTTTCCGGAAACACGTCACGGTCGTGGTGAGAAGAGTGTAACTGACAGGAAGACGTACCACTCGCGACATAAGCGAATGGCATACAACACAACACCTGAATATTCAGGAGGTAGTGATATTGTCTTCTTCTCTCTGTGTGCGTGTTTGCACTCGCTTACAGAAGGCATTTTAAACTTTACATGCTAATAACGGGCTTCGCCTGTATTCTAATTATATTTGTGATATATTGCTGATTTGGCAGAGTAGTGGAATTTATGCTTACATTAGAATTACATTTCTGTTACTTTTTAAATTAACGATTAGCCTTAAGTTAGAATATGTAGGGTGTGCCTACTTGCTTTTGCTTTTGAATATAATTATGTAAATTTTTGCAATATGTCGTAGCCACGTGTATTGTCTAGGTATTACGTTATCACACCTGGCACAGACATACAAGCCTGCTAATATACTAGTAGTGTCTAGATTCAGATTTGCTTTTAAAAATTCACTTGCACTAGTGTACGCTGCTTCGGTACTAAGATTGTTTCTCTTAATTTGTCATTTCAATAAACTAAAATGTTGGACAAAAACTATATCCATCTTATACATATATTCTCATTACTCATGCATTTACCATTCCTGGTACTTCAAAAATATTTAACAACATTATTCTGTGTTTGCCTCATTTTGCCACCAACTTTGGTAACTCATATCTAATTTCTGCAGGTTGTATGTTATTCGTATAATATATGTTTTTAACATAACATGCCTAGAGTCATCCGCTTTATTGCCGGACACAACTGCTCTGGACACAACTTCTCTGGACATATCCGAATCATCTGGCTTATCAAGCGCTATACCTCAACTGACTGAGGAACGTCCTACCCTGGGCCAAACAAGTGTTTCGTCAGGAGGTTTGCTTTCTTATGTTTTAAGCATGGCAATGATAGTATCAGAATCTCTGTCCAGCGCACCTGTTACATAATTATTATTGTCCTCAGTAAAGGCTCAAGCTTTACCGTTGATAACAGTTAAAATATGGAATAGGACAATATCCTCATATTACAGGTTTTACCTTAGGCATATAAAATACGAAATAGGAAATGCCCTCAGTACAAACACATGTCTTACATTTGAAATCAGGCAAAATATGAAATAGGAAAATGTCCTCAGTACAGGCTTAAGCCTTACCTTTGACATCAGATAAAATATGAAGCAGGACTATGTCATTAGGGTACATGTCTTACCTTTAACATTAGGTAAAATATGAAATATGAAAATGTTCTCTGTACAGGTATAGTTTTGCTTTTGACATCAGGTAATATATGAAGTAGGACAATCTTCTTAAGGTACATGTCTTACCTTTGAAATTAGGTAAAATATAAAATATGACAATATTCTTAGGTACATGTCTCACCTTTGACAACAGGTAAAAATATAAAGTAGGACATGTCTTACTTTTGACAACAGGTAAAATATAAAATATGACAATATTCCTTGGTACATGTCTTACCTTTGACATCAGAAAAATATAAAGTAGGACAATATTCCTTGGTATATGTCTTACCTTTGACGCCAGGTAAAATATAAAGTAGGACAATATAGTTATGTCACTCTATGAAGATTAATTGCGATTGAAATCTTCTACTAAATGGATAGTCGGAGAGACTAGACGAACAGGTTGATGTTTAGATAGATGAGTACAAGTGTGAACGGAATGTACATGGATTCAATGAAACATGGATGAATGGATGGTTAGGCCATTGGTTTGATGGGCAGTGGATATGAACGGATAGTTTTCATCAGAAATCAATAACTACATGAGTAATTAAATTAGTATATGAAATACAGAAAAGCCGTTATGATCAGACAAATGATATTATACGCGCAAAATATATTTTTGAATGAAAGACAAGTATTGATGACGTGTTTATGTATGATGTAAGGATGGGTGTATGATGTATGTATGTATGTATGCAGGCGAGAGGAAGAATACGGTATTTAATGAACGAGTATGGTAATGAATTTTAACAAGGGACCTTTAGCTGACTATTTTCAGATTAATTTCGGTATTATTTATTTATTAATTATGTTTTTAAATTTTCTTTTTCTTTTTCTTTTTTATTTCTGAAAACGGATCGTCATTAACTGTTTATACAACGTCGACAGAAAGATGTTTTCTCTTCTGACGATATTATATACTTTTCAGTCACCTGCAATTAATGTAACAAGGAATACAAATTAATTTATTATATAATAAATAATATTAGAAACATAGAAGGATGTGTGAATAGGTAAACAGATGAAGAGAATAATGATAACAGGGAGAAATACATAAATGAGTGGGTTAGATGTCTGTACTTAAATGCTCCAGTGAAGACATTACGAGTTCCTGAGTCAAACCTGTCTAGATTAGTCATGTCATTACATTTTCTCGCTACGCTAGAAACCATAAAATAATTAATTTAATAAAATCAACAATATGCTATAACGAACTTAAATTTACATATTTTGATTATTTAGATGTTTCAGATTTACAAACTGGTGATCCAACAGCTACAACTTTGACATCAGCATCGACTACAGGTGTCGACTACAATATTTCCGGAAATTCAACTAACATTACAACAGACATAACTACTAGTACTGCATCATTAAACAATACAACAGACATGACAACAACTACCAGTAGTACACCATTAAATGATACAACAGACATGGCAACAACTACCAATATTACACCATCAAATGCTACAACAGACATGCCAACAGCTGCCAATACTACACCAACAAATACTACGACAACCGAGACAATAACTCTCAGTACTACATCGTTAGATACTGCAACAATGGCAACACCTACCATGTTTACACCATCAGTCAGTACGACAGTCATGACAACAATATCCAGTACTAAACCTTCAGATACTATGACAAACATAACAATAAATGTCAGTATTACACCATCAAACGCTACAACAGACATGACAACAACTACCATTACTACACCATTAAACACTAGAACAGACGTGACAACAACTACCAGTACTACACCATTAAACACTACAACAGACATGACAGCAACTATCAGTACTACAACATCAAACACTACAACAGACATGGCAACAACTACCAATATTACACCATCAAATGCTACAACAGACATGCCAACAGCTGCCAATACTACACCAACAAATACTACGACAACCGAGACAATAACTCTCAGTACTACATCGTTAGATACTGCAACAATGGCAACACCTACCATGTTTACACCATCAGTCAGTACGACAGTCATGACAACAATATCCAGTACTAAACCTTCAGATACTATGACAAACATAACAATAAATGTCAGTATTACACCATCAAACACTACAACAGACATGACAACAACTACCAATACTACACCATTAAACACTAGAACAGACATGACAACAACTACCAGTACTACACCATTAAACACTACAACAGACATGACAGCAACTATCAGTACTACAACATCAAACACTACAACAGACATGACAACAACTACCAGTATTACATCATTAAACACTACAACAGACATAACAACTACCAGTACTACACCATTAAACACTACAACAGACGTGACAACAGCTTCCAGTATTACACTATTAAACACTACAACATACATGACAACAGCTACCAGTACCACACTATTAAACACTACAACAGACACGACATCAACTACCAGTACTACACCATTAAATGCTAGAACAGTCATGACAACGACTGCCAGTACCACACCATTAAACACTTCAACAGACATGACAGCAAGTACCAGTATTACACCATTAAACGCTACAACAGACATGCCAACAACTACAACTACTACACCATTGAACCCTACAACAGTCATGACATCACCTACTAGTACTATACCATTAAACACTACACCAGTCATGACAACCACTGCCAGTACTACACCATTAAACCCTACAACAGTCATGACAATAATTGCCATGACTACATCATTAAACACTTCAACAGTAATGATAACAACTGCCAATACTACACCATTAAACACTACAACAGACATGACAACAGCTACCAGTGCTACATCAGCAAACACTACAACAAACTTGACAATAACTACCAGTGCTAGACCATTAAATACTACCACAACAATTCCCAGTACTACACAATATACTTCACCAACCCTGTCAACACTTACCAGAACTGCATCATCAAACACTACAACAACCACAACAACATTTACCAGTACAACACCGCTATATCCATTGACAGTCAAAACAGCAGTGTCTGATTCTACACTAACATATTCCACGATTCATTCGAACATTTCAATATCTCCAACGTTGTCTACATCATCTTCAACACTGGATACAGCAAAATACTCGACATCCATGTTCACCACCTCACCTCCAGGTTCGTCATTTCTGACAAGTATTACCAGTACTGCAATGTTGGATACTGTAACATCCATATGTCCCTTTAGTACGTCAGCATTTGAGTCAGTGTTCTGGACATTTCCAGTATTGTCTATATAATGACACGTTCTGGACATTTCCAGTATTGTCTATATAATGACACGTTCTGGACATTTCCAGTATTGTCTATATAATGACACGTTCTGACATTTCCAGTATTGTCTATATAATGACACGTTCTGACATTTCCAGTATTGTCTATATAATGACACGTCGAGACAAGTGTAGAGGGGCCAACAATGAAATTGATGAATCATTATATTTATTATTGGTATACATATATAGG
The DNA here is from genome assembly GCA_028829895.1 of Sinotaia quadrata. Taxonomy (NCBI): domain Eukaryota; kingdom Metazoa; phylum Mollusca; class Gastropoda; order Architaenioglossa; family Viviparidae; genus Sinotaia; species Sinotaia quadrata. The sequence goes on from CM054181.1 coordinate 84,878,662, forward strand.
TATTGATTGCCTGTTAATTTTTTATTACATATTAATTAGTAAAATAAATGCATAGACATGTATAAAGATTGCTTGAATGTGATCATTGCACAGATTAATTAGTGAAATAAGTGCATATTGTTTTTTTCTGGAGCGCTAAAGATATTATTTATGATGGTTAACTTTTAACTGTCTTATGGGTAGCGTGGATATTATTCTTATATACACGTATTGTTATCATTAAGTCCCAGGCTGCCCGCTTAATGAAGTCTTACATATTCCCTATCATCACTGACATGCTTCCTAGAGACCCTGATGGATTTATCACCAACATGCATTCATGTGCATAAGGCTAATTATAGAACACTAAAGGCCATCGACAGACAAATACTTCAATAATTATCAAAACAACAACACAACGGGTGTGAAATTAGAATTTAATGTGGCATTCTTCCCGGGCTTCCTTGCAGGGCAGAATTTAACCAATTCTTCATTAATATAACTGAAATAAACTATTGCTAAGTTGCTTCTATAAAGAAAGATAAAACTTCCCCATTCTGCCACCAGTGTCACGGCAAAATGTCTGGCTGCTTTCTCATTGGTCAATTACAATTTTATTGACCATACATTACTACAGCCTACTCATCCTAATTGAATTTCTTTACTAACCACAAAATTTGTGCGACATCTGGGGGTGATAGCGGCTTCCGACCAGGGTCGATTTCTCTTGGCACGAGGTGTGTCGTAGCTGCAAGAGTTGAGGATGATGAAAGATAGTGTGGAGGGTGGTAGACAGGAACGTTGTAGAGTGGTAAAGATGAACGGTGGTCTGTGGTCCGTGGAGTTCATGTCTGGCCGGTAGAGGCATGTATTAGGCCGGTAGTCCGTGGGCTAATGTCGTGGTGGTTGGTTTTGCTGTTGTCGTAATCTCGATGTTGGAGAGGAGAGGGGGATGGGGGAATCTCACAGAGTCCGGGCTAGTGGCCGAGTGCGCATACACGTCAGGGATGTTCAACATGAACTAGACTTGAACTAGACTTGAAAAACTAATTGTTTTCCCTCACTAGATGGCCAGTGCATCTGCAAATGACTCACCATTTTCGTTTCCATCTGTCTTGCCTTCCACCTTTGCTGCCCAAACAGGCCTCTCATTGGAATTACGTGTAAATAATGAATTATGAAATAGGCCTCTCATTGGAATTACATGTAAATAATGAATTATGGAATAGGCTACCATTCTTGAAGTGTGCTTTCACTCTCGAAGTATACTCTAACTCATGAAGTAGGTGCTTACTCTTGAAGTAGGTGCTTACTCTTGAAGTTGACTCTTAGCATTGAAATAATTATAGAAGTAGGCTCTCACTCTTGAAGCAGATTCTTAGCCTTGAAGTAGGCGCTTACTCTTGAAGCAGGGCCTCACCTTTGAAGTAGGATCTTAGCCTTTTGATGTAGGCTTTTCATCTTCAACTAGGCTCTTAACCGTGACGCGTACTCTTACTCTTGAAGTAGGCTATTAGACTCGAAGTAGGCCCTCATTCTTTCTTGAACTCTTAGAAAAATATCGAAAGAGTTGGAGAATCGATTTAGTTGCTAAAGTGTTGCTAAAGGTCAGAGATAAAACATATTTTTATTATAATGTACAGGCAACATTTATATTCTGCACTGAACAACTACTAGTATTAATATTTATTGCACTCTTGTTAGCAGGTCGTCAGATAGTAACGCGAGTTATGCAGGTGATAAAAACTTGAGAAATTTGCTGCTGTGAGATGTCATAGAGAGTAGAGGGTGGACAACAATAACAGTTAAGTCCTGAATCTTTAGCCAGGCACAACTCATTCCTATGTATGGTCATAAAATAAATCACAGAATTCGTACAATTCTACCCAGCAGACACACTTTATGCATTTATACGCTTATCGGTCAGTCTTCTGTTGAAAAGCGTAGAATTAGAAAGTGGTCACGTGTTGGTATACGCACAGATTCTTCCCTCCCACCCACACTCCTTCAGAGTCAGTAGTCTGCCAATTGCATTTCACGCCCACGACGACTTAATCTACTGATGAATGCACATTTTCATTAATAATAACAGAAAATAATTCAAAAGGAATCTCAAATTACATAGTAATGTAGGCTTTATTTTCGCTTTTTGCTGATTTTTAGTAAACGATATCAGTAACGGGACAGGGTGAGTGCAGAGTGGTCTTGGTAGGCAACATGTTGGCTTTGGGATAATTCATGTAAATATTCATATTTGTTTTTAAAACGTGTACTTATTTCATTCTTACCACAATTTCAATTTGTCGACTTCCGTGGCATTTGCCTTGTGCTCTTTACTAATGTGTTTTGGCGTACATATTTTCTTCATCTAGCATTTTTGCCTTGTGCTCTTTACTAAATGTGTTTTGGCGTACACGATTTTTTCATCTAGCATTTTTGCCTTGTGCTCTTTACTAAATGTGTTTTGGCGTACATGTTTTCTTCATCTAGCATTTTTGCAAATAGATATGTGCTTTGCTTTCTTTCACTAGAGATAAATTATTTTTATTTTCTATTTAAACTTTGTATCTGCTTGGAAGATATGTTAAATAAGTTAAAATTTTATCAGATAGCTAGGCCTATTTTTCTAAAGTTTTCTATTTATATTTTTTTGTAGAAACGTAATGTTTTTGATTCTTTTCAAAAGTTTAGCATCGCAACATGAATATTAATATATATAAAGTAAAGCCTTTAGTCCTATCAGGTATTTAGCTACGTGTGTGTGTGTGTGTGTGTGTGTGTGTGTGTGTGTGTGTGTGTGTGTGTGCAGTGCTCAGGTGCTAAATGATGCACCATTATTATAAATTGCTCGACAGTGTCAAACTGTAGATTGTAAAACATTAAACATTTATCCCCAAATGCGATGTTATACAGTACTATTATATAAATGAAATCACAAATTTAAATTGTGAAGAAAATCTACACATAAAAAAATCATACACAAGTACCCGAGATGAGAGACTGCCCAGAGTGGACACATTTTAATAGGAACATTAAAAAAAACATTTAGACAGTAAGTCAAAGAGAAGTATTGCACTTTAAAGAACTTATATTCTATTTTTTAAAAATGGAAAATAACACACACACCTGTGAAATGTATGACATATATTATAAGAATTTGTTTGTTAAATTTTAATCTTTCTGAATGCAAAATTTCAAAATCCTTTCATTACAAACTCAAATAAATAAAATTCCTGCAAAAGTTAAAACAAACATTGCTAGGAAGATGCCGCCATAAGCGGTAGATGACAACTCACAATAACTTTCACTTCAGTAACAGAATACACATTGTTGACATTTTGACAATATATCAGTTCGTGAGAGAACTTGTCATTGTTTACAAGCAGTTATAAGAAAACAATAAAATAATCAAAACTCACAAATTTATGGGTCATTTCGGAAGAAGTTGTATTAGAATTTCCGGGAACACTTACATTTATGGTTTAAGTAGTTAATTTATAATTAGTAACAAACATGTTTAAAGTAGTTCATTAATGGTTTAAGTAGCTAATTTATATTTAGAAACAAACATGTTTAAAGTAGTTAATGCCATTAATCATCTAAACTGAGTACATACTGGAATTAAATATTTCATAAAAACGGTTTAAGTAAGTAATGTAATTAAATATCTAAAGAAACAAATTTAACTAATAATGCAATTAAATACCTAAACGAGTAATTTAAATAGTTAATGCAATTAAATATCTAAACAAACATATTTAACTTGTTAATGCAAATAAATATTTTAAAAAACAATACACGTTTAAGTAGTTACTGGAATTATATATTTAAAGAAACGCGTTTAAGTAATTAAATATTTAAACAAACACGTTTAAGTAATTAATGCAAATAAACATCAGACAAACCTGTTTGAGCAATTAAATATATAAACTAAATACGTTTAAATAGCCAATAGAAATAAATACACAGATACAAACATATTTGAGTAACTAATGTAATTAAATGTCAAGAAACAAACACGTTTAATTACTAATGCAATTAAATGTCAAGAAACAAAACGTTTAAGTAACTAATGTGAATAAATGTCAGGATACGAAGTCATTTAATTAACTAATATAAATAAATGTCAAGAAACAAAGTCATTAAAATAACTAATGAAATAAACGTCAATGAACAAACACGTTTAAGTAACTAATGTGAATAAATGTCAAGAAACAAACTCATCTAAGTAACCAATATAAATAAGTGCCTAGATACAAACTCATTTGAATAGCTCATACAAATAAATGTCACGAGATAGAGTTTATAAAGAAAATATTTATGGCCAGAATTGTCACGAGATAAGGTTTATAAAGAAAATATTTATGGCCATAATTGTCACGAGATAGAGTTTATAAAGAAAATAGTTATGGCCATAAGCGGTAGATGACAACTCACAATAACTTTCACTTCAGTAACAGAAAACCGTCATCGTTCAAGTGACAGGTAAATACACCAATCGTTGACTGACGTGGGGCTGGCATATCCAAGTTGAAATAAAATTTAGCAGACACAATTCTAATTTTAAAAGTTTTATAAAACTTTGTTCTTTTGAATATTCTTTCCTTATAAATGTTACTTCAGCACAGTAATTAAATAGGCTGTATTGATTGAATTATTTACAAAATAGGGTAAACAAAACAATCAAACTAATTATTAAAATTAAATATTTTGTCACTTGTGTACAATTGCCGTATTTTATGAACATTTACTAATTTATCCTTTGAGTTTCTCGCATCTTATATGAATATAAACTCTTACCTTTAGATCTGCATAATAATAATAATAATAATAATAATAATAATAATAATAATAATAATAGTAGTAGTAGTAGTAGTAGTAGTAGTAGTAGTAGTAGTAGTAGTAGACGACAATAAAAACGTAATCTCAGAAAAACTGTAAGCGCTCTACAATAACTACACATGAAAAATACACTGAGTTCTCATTCAAACTACTCAAACACGCAGGAAAATTAAAGATGGTATTTATACAGATATACATACCCCAGAACACACCAACAGACAGAGAGATATGCAAAGTTTGTAAAGAATAATTTTTCTTCAATTCAAAATATTAACAATACACCTGTTGAATGACATGAAAGGAAACCAAATGGCAGTTTAACTTTTATATAATGATTTAAAACCAATGGTTAATGTTAACATAATTTTCACAATTTCAGTATCACGAATAGCCTGGCTGGAGAGACATTGAAACAGTAAAACATTTTAAGCATTTTTTCCACCAGATAATGCAAGTTTTCATCTTCAATATTGAATGATTTTCTTCACTCATGTCACTACAGACAATCTGGCAATATGCTCTCCAACTACTGTCAACATGATCTTTCTAGAGACCGATACAAATCAAACCTGTAACAATCAGAATGTTACGTGCAACTTTTCCAGAGATAGCCTTCCCCCAGTCCTAGGTAACGCATCACTACCTTTCGTCATCAGTCCTACGGAGATCGGCGGCCATGTCTCCTTACAAGTATGCACAACAGACTCTTTGTTCCAGAAGGTCGGCGACTACGAGGTACGAAACATTAACACTCCCGTAAATTTTCACTTTTAAGGCAGTTTCCTGCTTAGATGCGGCTTAAATGTTTCGTAAGCTGGAATTCATCACCACCCCATTGTCATCGTCATCATTGTCATTATCATTGTAGCTTTTATCATTGTTACAGTCACACAATGTCGCCATCGCCGAGATAACTGTTGTAATAATGTCGTCCGTAATCATGTCATCGATGTTATTATCGTCGCCTTCAGTGTCTTTTTCGTTGACCTCGTTGAAAATATTTTCTTCCTTATTATCACGTTACCGTTGCAGTAAGGTGGTAAGCATAAAAATAAAACAGAGGAAATAAAATCATTATCCTCATTCCACACACACACACACACACACACACACACACACACACACACACACACATACACATACTCAATTTATCGAGTTGATTTTTTCTTTAAAAAAATACTTCCTGTCAAACATGCATTTCATACCATCCTCAAGGAAATACAGGGTAAAACTATACATGATAGGGTTCCGAAGAAATGATGCAAATTTTGTCTCATCTGCAGTTCTGTAACTTGAGATATTTATCTTAGTTTGTAAATCTGCAAGAGACACTGAGCATACCTTATAAAATCATCATTCTCACCCTAATACAACTGCTACGATTTCAGATCCAATCGAAAGTTTTAATTAATTCTTCTTAAGATATGTGATTAAAGAAATACATTTGAAATATTTCACTCTTTCTCTCGTATTTCTTTTTGATTGCAGTTATCAATTGAAAATGATGAGAACACCACCGTCAACATAAGTGTCATGTGGTATATACGCATTGAAGACGTCAACCAACCGCCAAAGTTTTCTCAAGACAAGTATGAATTTTCTGTGGATGAAAATGCTCCAATCGACAGTGTTCTGGCAAATGTTGAGGTGACGAATGGAACAAATTCTACGGCGAACACAGGGAAGAACGTGATTATATTACTGGATGAGGACATATACAATGACACATATACGGTCTACACTTATACAATTACGAGTAAGCGCTGGTTGAATGACGTGTGTAAACGGTTCTAGGGACTGGCTTAAGTGACTCTGGTGTCAAATCCGCTTGGGGTGAATTGCTGAGCAGTGATTTTTGCAGTTCCTTAGTCAAGGTAGTGCAAATTGTATAAATATATAAAATACACCCATCATCTGCTCTATATCCATTCGCGGAAGTATTTCTCTCACTATCGAGGGAAAAATTCGTGCTTGGACGTTAAGCAGCTCGATAATATCAGCGTAAGATGAAAACATGCCAACTGAACATTACTACACACATTTCACACACACACACACACACACACACACACACACACACAGCAACGAGCACATATTTCTTGATAATATCGTATGATCTTGTTATTCACGTCTTTTCGTGCATCAGTCACGTGTATACACAGTTATTCTCCGAATTACATTTTTGACCCTCATCTCTTCTTCATTTCTCTGTTATCCTTACCCTAACTGCCTCACTCACCAATCATTCTAATCTGACCATCACCATCTATCCATTCATCGATCCGTCCATCCATCCATCCCCCACACCAATCCATTTACCTAGCCAGCGAGCCATCCTCGTGTATGTATTTTTCGCTTTGTACACGGCACTTTCCTATTCCCAACACTTTATACTCACTTCAGTACTCTCGCAATCCAGAAAGTATTTTGTAGAAAAGAAACAATGGGAAATAACAACGTCAACTATAAGCATGGCACAATGTGCAAATAGAGACGAATACATATTAAGCAAACAATAAAGTTGAATCTGCAGGACTAGCAAACAATCATTGACAAAATAGTTATTTTAGCCCTTTGATATGTTTAAATTAATTTGGCCGTTTCATTAATCGTTTAGAGTATGATGGCACTTAGAGAGAAAAACAATTAATAATATTTCCTCATATACCTGACAATCATCCACCCAAAACACACAGTTGAACAACAAAAAATACTAACAGACAACAACAGACATCCCCACAATAGCAGCATGAATCAAAAAGTGAATGATGTGAGTGATCATGCCGAGTAGACTTTTCTTTCTATCGAACCGAAAATAGTTACAAAGTAACACTTCAAGAAATCTTTTATTACAATGAAGACAGTTACAGTGTTTGGCGAAGCAAATTTGCCTATCACTATTTCTAAATTCAATTGTTATATAAATTGTTAAACATCAAAGTGACCCGGCATTGGGCACTGCATATGCTGATAATTTTAAGTGTCAGAGTTGGAGTAAACAACTCAGGTAAAGAATATGCTAGAACTTGCCGATGCAATCCAAACCAGTTCCAAGCGGATATGTAATTTTTCTGACTAATAGTCTCACACTTGTTGTTAACAACTTCAATCAATTCGGTTTTTGATTCATGCTGCTATTCTGGCACTTCTTGAATTATTGCTATTTGATTTTTATTTTGCATCTGTTAATAATAGTAGACAGTATTTGTGCATTTGAGAATTGCATTAATCTGTATGCAGATTGGTCTCTAGGGAAACGGATGGGCCCATTAAATAAACATTATTTAATCTGTATGCAGATTGGTCTCTAGGGAAACGGATGGGCCCATTAAATAAACATTATTTAATCTGTATGCAGAATGGTCTCTAGGGAAACGGATGGGCCCATTAAATAAAAATTATTTAAGGAACTCAAGTCACTAAAATGTCGAGATATCCACCGCTTTTTTTTAAAATTAAAGTTTTAATTACTTGTACCCGATATGTGAAATACTTTAGATTATTATTTTCTTACTCAAGGTATATAACCGATTTACTCTGAATGCCCTTAACGTTATCCCTTCCATCTCTTACTGGGACAATAGTGGGCGTGATTTAGGGATGCAACCCTGGCAACCTTACTGGACATAGTTTTATTCCGTTATTCCCCTTGTCCAATTTCTAGTATTCTGACTACTGGTACCAAAGGTCTGACCACTCCACATAAAAAAAGATAAAAATATATAAAACAAACCCTGTACTGAAGCGGTTAAACTTTCTTTATTTTTTCACGTGTTGGATTCGGAATGCAAATAGACAAGATGTTCTTTTGTGTTTTGTGTTTGTCTGTGTTTGCGGACGTATGTCTGTGTGTATGTGTGTGTGCGAGCGCATGTTTATGCATGTATTTTTGCATTTTGTCTAAACTCTAAATCTTTCTTTCAAACGAAGAATTTTGAAAACATTTGTATATTAGCAGGATGTAAAATAAATCTCTTACATATGCCATTTTTTGATTGATTTTTTTGTTTTTATTTTCTAATATTTGTATGTTTCTGTGATATCTTTAAGTAAGAAGACTAATCTCTAATAAAAGCCGTGGGGTGAGGACAAAACAAAGGCAAAACAAACATACATCGAAACGTCATTTCTCTTAAGATTAATTATTTTTACTAAAATCTACTTTGAAATTCTTGTCTTGTTCTCTCTCGTAGGTATTCGGACATACGTCGTGAATGAAGGTCGTCATAACGATACAATACCACTTCCTTTTTACATGACGTCTGATGCCATATTGATCAACGGAACAGTCCAAATAGGCTTGATCTACAACATGACTATAACGGTATGCGGGACAAGCAATTTGCGTCAGTTTTGTTTGCGTGCGGTCGTGCTTGTGTGAGCAAACATGCGTGTGATTGTGATTGACGTGCGTGCGTGCGTGCGCTTGTAAGTTAACTGTAAAGTGTAATCTTTGAGACAGCGATGCCAACATCTTGTGGGTTTCTTTTCTTTTTTTTTTTTGGTATAATTATTTCCTTTATTGGTCCATCTTTTGTTTATAAGTTAAAGTTTAACATTGAAATACTGATGACCGCTGTTGGAAAAAAATAATTTTTATTCTAGCGTATCATACATAGTTGTACTTATTTCAATTTCTGTACCTCTGTTTTGTGAAGTTAAAGATTTTTTAAATATTTTTCAATAGTAATGTGTATGTGTTAAAGAATGATTGTCTGAATAAGAGAGACACAATTTTAAGGACTACTTACTGTTACAATTTCTGACTGCAAGAGCACAGATAAAACAATAAATAATATGTTCTCTAAATATCACTTTCTATTTGGAGAGAAAAACAGCCAAATTCACAATAGAATGATACAAATCCTAATTGTGAGTTTGAAACACCAGAAGGAGCATGGATGAATCATTCAGAAACAAGTCACTGATATGAAGTCAAAATACCGTAAGAGTTCAAAGTTAGAATAGTTCGTATACTTTCTCCACGAAAACCAATCATTTGAGTTGTCAACCAGACGACAGTTCTTACAATTCCTGCAAGAAACCAATCATAAGAGTTGTCAACCAGACCAACGGGTCTTATAATTCTTGCAAGAAGACCGATCATAAGAGTTGTCAACCAGACCAACAGGACAGCAATCACCAGTGGTTCTGAAATAAAGCCTGTCATCAGTTTGTGTTTGACGGACATCTGACGGACAAACATTTTCCATGCATACGAGCGTGGCATGAAGGAAGACTGGCGTTGTCGATGGCATTTGATTTCTGACCCAACTGGACTGCCTTCTCTTCCTCCCTGTTTCTTTCTTCAGATCTGGCAGAACGCGTAAACACAGCCAGGTGGCCGCCATGTTGAATGATTGACACCTGCAGCTTCTTGCATTAAGTGTTTGCTTCAATCTGCAGCAAGGTTACCTAACAGAGTAGAAAGATACTTTATATTCTGGCACTGTTGTTATTTCTATATTTTGTGACTCAGAAGAGCAAGTACTTTATATTCTGGACGTTTGTTATTTCTATATTTTTTTAAGCTGTGAGAGAGCACTTTCGTTTCCTATTTAACTTTTGGAATGTTGTTTAGTTAGCGTTAGACTTTATTTATCAGATCCTATCTTAATTGAAGACACTCATTGAAACCTATTTTTCTTTTACTACTTTTATTCACTATGCTGTTTCATGTCGAAGTATTAGTTGTGGCGATATGTTCTAACATTTTCTTTGTATTAATGTGTCTACAAACTCCCATTTTAGAGGACAAAATCTATATTTATCTCTCGATATAAGCAGCGCCGTTATACAAATGTGTGACTAGATCACTTGCTTACAGGAAATAATCCAGTTATTTGTTTATTTGTTTTTTATTAGTAAAACACGCATTATTTACTCATACACATTGTGTAGACAACATGGTCTTATTACTGGAAAATGTGCTATTTAATGATTTTAAAAATATCCATTTCTTCATGGGATTTGATATTTTTACTTTGTTTCCCTACATAGATGTAAACTTATACACATCTCTGTCTCTTGTAATATCATCGGTCTTTAAACCATTAATGATGTGTTAGTACCATTTCAACTTTTGTGTTCAGGCCATTGACAGAGGAGGCCTGACTGGCAAGACCACAATCACCGTTAACGTTATTGATGTCAACGACCCACCGTTTTGTAAGAACAGTATTAGCAGCATCAACATTAGTCTTCTTACACCTGTTGATACAGCCATATATCGTGCTGGGTGCACTGACAGAGACATAAATGGAACTTTCTCGGCACTGACTTACCACGAGTACAATGTATCTGACTTTGGTAAGACATGTACATTCAATTTTGTTTAAGACGTCTCGCGTTGCGCTCTACTAAAGGGATAATATTTTAAGGATTTTGCCAAGATATTTTTTTTTTATTATTGGAAAGGTCAATAGGTTGGCAGAGGGGCAGAGGGCAGACGTATAGACAAATAGCTATACATGCATTCATTTGTACATACATGAATGCGCGCGCACACACAAACACACACACACACACGCAACAACAACAACAACAACAACACACACACACACACACACACACACACACACACACACACACACACACACACACACACACACACTCGAGTTGCTTTGAACAATCGTTGAGATGTCTCTATTGCAACAAATATATTCATCATTTTCAGAAAGAAACAACGTATCACTGATCAATGTAAGAAGACAGTATAAAAAATGTGCTAAAATTAACATTGTACTTTATTATTATTTTAAGATAAAAGATCCCCCCCCCCCCAAAGAAAAGAAAGTCAATCTTATAATCAGGTAAACGTCTAGTACAGTCCTACAAAATACTTATACTCCAAATTGTAGTCCAGTGAAGTAAACCAAACATAAGTACTATGTACAAAGACAGTATAAATATTTATCGACTAAAGTTCAGTCGATAAATATATATAAATATAAATATAAAATATAAAAATATATATACTTAAAATATATAAATATAAAAATATATATACTTAAAATATTATCCCTTTCAAAATTTTATATGAAAACAGAAATGTCACAGTTATAGAATATTCCCCTCCCTCTCAATCGACACACGCACACACACATATACACAAACCCACAGCACTCTGGAGAGTTTGCAACGCCATTATTATCGATCACCTAGTCTCCTTAGCCCACTGCACCATTATTTGTGCATTACTATGTCAATCAAAGTTATATGGACAATTTTCATTGGTATAAAAAAACAATGCCTTTACACAAATCCATATGTAAATAAGCAGAATAAATATATAAGGTATATACTTAATTCTGTAGACAAAATTAAAGGATTGACCAGCATTCTGTCGTCAAATTTTGTATTAATCTTCTGAAGCTCATAACTCTTCAAATAACTGTTTAGCAGAATGAACTCACGGTTTAAATTGCAATGGTTTGTTATTTTCTCGGAAATATTTGCCAAATGAAATGGAAATAACACTAGAAGCTTTCTCTGCATACGTACGTTGCATGTCATAGAGCGTGCAATTGAATTTGTTCAAAATATCTACAATCAGCTATATTATTATTACTCATTATTATTACTTATTATTATTACTTATTATTATTACTTATTATTATTACTTATTATTACATATTATTATTACTTATTATTACATATTATTATTACTTATTATTACTTATTATTATTATTATTATTATTATTACGTATTATTACTACTTATTATTATTACTTATTATTATTATTACTCATTATCAGCTCTGATGATTTGTTGTACAACGACATAGTAATCAGCAAATCACTTTTCTATCTCTGACACACATATACATGCAGACAGACACACACATAAAACCTCAAAGTTAAACAAACTGAAGATGTGCGAATGAGTTTATGAGAATCTCTGTATACTGGAATAATTGGCTAAAAGTATTCATTTATATATTAACGTATTATTAAGACTCACTGGTATTGGTGCGGTCAGAAATTCAGCACTACCATTACCTATCAACTGGTAACCTATTCATGTGAACACCTTTAACAATCAATTTGCACATTTTCAGGAAAAAAAATGTATGTATCAAATATATATATATATATGTGTGTGTGTGTGTGTGTGTGTGTGTGTGTGTGTGTGTGTGTGTGTGTGTGTGTGTGTGTGTGTGTATGTGTGTGTGTGTGTGTGTGTGTGTGTGTGTGTGTTCACATGTGCGCGAAAGAGAGAGAGCGGAGAGAAAAAGATATTTGTAAAATAAATTATATAATAAAGTTGCAATGTCTATTTTTCTTCAAGAATATTTTTCTATTAGTGAAAATGGAACGGTGTATCTGCAGCAGTTATTACCTGTCACTAAGAGCTTGTTGACGTACAGTCTGTATGTCCAAGATGGCGGTGGACTTGTAGCTAACTTTACCTTAGCTATCAACGTTTTAAGTGAGTTCTACACTAGTCATTATTAAGCACTATTTTAAATTATTATTTATCAATTTGCAGCGACATTATTTCTGCAGATACGATTAATATTCGGCAAAACAGTTCTAAAATGTATTTTGTTGTATTGTGAAAATTATAGCCGAGAGTGTTGTATGTATCATGTATATATCTATCTTTTATATCTTTTCGATATAAAAAATACATTTTTGTATTACTAATTGTTACTCGATTGTGGCTCCTTTGACCTCAATTAAGGCCAACATATAATTGGAAGTGTTCAATCTCGATGGCTGAATGTTTCAGTTTCTGACAGCTAGACTACTTACTATAATGCCATTAGAGAAAGGCATATACAGACATACACACACAAATACACAACACAAACAAATCAACTACAAATGCACTCATACGCTCATACACAGAGAGACATACCACAGTTTGGAAAGCTGTGGTACATTAGACATGTGGCATTATGATGGATAAATGTATATTATAAAATAATTAATTAACGAAAGCAGCCAATCACACCGAAGGTTATAAACAAACACTAGAGACTAGGACTATATAGAACGAACACTTTAAAATACATACTAAGATGCTACGTCAAATTGTAATTTGTCATAGTCTATTTTTCAAATGCTCCAAGCAATGGTTTCAATATTTCGTAACTTTAAGCGAACAATAACATTTTTATTTGATCCATAAGTTTTGTATTATGATGCTAGGAGATTTTCCACCCACGTGTCAGCCAATGAATTTGAACTTGACCTTCAAGAGGACAGACATATCGTGTCAAAGTGACATACTAGCGTGTTGGAACAACGGAAGTCTCAGTACCCGCCTACAACTGAACTTCACCGTTGTCAGTAATCAAACGCTGTTCCAGCTATCCCACTCGACCAACGCGACGAATGTAATCAGTGTGTGTCCGAGTTCGAGCCTCGCTCTGCAAGTCGGGAAATATAATGTAAGCATTTCTTTTCCATCGCAGAAGTGTCATTGCCAAAGTTTTATTTTCTAAAATATTTATAGTACTTAAAATTCATTTGTACATACTCATCTTTAACTCACAGGAACACACACAAATTATTTTCAAAGCTCGTTATTTATAAAGCGACAGTCTTTGCTTATAATGGGAAGATTAATGATGGACTAGTCTATAAACATATTTCTATTGGCAAAGATGAATGAACTTAGCGATGAATGATGTATAAACGTAGGGACTGATGAGTAAATACATGGACTGAAGCGATGGTAGAAGCAGTCTGTAAAAGAGTTCTTCCATAAAGTTCCTTCAAATAAACACACAAACCACGCACACACATAAAACATACACCCACGCACACACTCACACATCGTTGTATGCATTTGTTTCACATCTCTTGGAAGACAATGCGACTTTATTCAGTCTCTCAGGACAATTATGTTATTTAAAATATATATTTGCTTGTTTATTTCAGTGGTCGATCCGGGTGAGCAACGAGCTGGGGAGTGTCTCAGTGCCACTCACCGTGTCTGTCGAAGACGTGAACGAACCCCCATCTTTTGAGAACGCGAGTTACAGTTACTCTGTCTTCGAGAACGTCGCAATTAACACACCGATAGCGTCTGTCTTTCTAAACACGACATCGGGAACGCCAGGTGACATACGGTGTTATGATCCGAACACTGTCGGGAATTTTTCTATCCAACGAGTTTTTATTTCCAGTAAGTTTAAACATATTCGTCCCGCCTGTGTATTTGTGTGTTTGCACGTGTTCTGGAGCTGTGAATGAATACGCTTGTTTGTATATTTTTCCTTTGTATCTCTTGTGCGGTTTCAATATAGTATTGAAATCGTCTTATTTAGGTTTACATCTTGTTATAGCTTCTGTACCTTCAATGTGAAGGAAAAGCACCAAAAGAATACAATGAAAAGATGTGACTATTAACCGAATTATTCTTTCGAACAGGAATATGGGTTTATTGTATTAGTGGGAAAGAAAGCTTAACAGTACATTAAAGGGGCACTAACCGTTTTGAACAAGAACACTGATTGAGCAAAAATATGCCAGATATGACAAAAGTAATAAATTGGTTGCTTTTACTGTATATATGTAATTTTAATAATTTGTATACTAGTATATGTATTGAATTATGTTATATACTGTAAAATGAAGATATATATTCTATAAGTATGCCCGAACACACACTCACAGTCATGAATGAAATTAACAATTATGTGTGTGTGTGCGTGTGTGTGTGTGTGTGTGTGTGTGTGTGTGTGTGTGTGTGTGTGTGTGTGTGTGTGCGCGTGCGTATATATATATGTACAAACACATTCATGATCGAATTTCACTTTCACGTTTTGGGTTCTAACACATAAACCTTCGGTTTCGTGCCGAATGAAGATGCTTTCAAGTGAGTGATCTTTCAGTTGCAGTCTTTATCCATTGTTTTAGGCGTTCTCACTGTGTACGCAAATGGTTCAAAGACTAATGCCACACCACCCGTCCAGCTACTCCCCGACAGGCTCGTGTGGAATGCAAGCGTACATGGCACCGTGCAACATGTTGTACTTCTAACGGTTAGTAAGCACTGAAGAAGTTATCAGTCGGTAGTTATCATATGTGTCAAGACCACACCAGCCAGTAGTTATCATAAGTATGCGCAAGACCACACGAGTAAGTAGTTATCATAAGTATGTGTCAAGTCCACACCAGTCAGTAGTTATCATAAGTATATGTCAAGACCACACCAGTCAGTAGTAGTTATCATAAATATGTGTCAGGACCATACCAATTAGGAAGCACTCATTGGGCAATTGAACATAACCTATCATAAAATTACTTGTGTGTATATCAGTAAGCGAAATGAGAGTAAAAGTCATACAGGTAACAATGAGTAAATATAATAAAACCAGACATAAATTTTACAACCCAAAGATCTCTTGATTCCATAAAGCAAGCTTTGAGTAAATAAGTCAAGATGTGAATGGATATTTAAAAACCACTTGAAATGTGTAAATATCATAAAGAGGTGAATGGATATTTTTTTTTAAAAAAACACACATTTGAAATGTAAAACTATCGTAAAGATGTGAATGGATATTTAAAATAAAACACTTGAAATGTGAAAATATCATAGATGTAAATGGATATTAAAAAAACCCACTTGAAATGTTAACATATCGTAAAGATGTGAATGGATATTAAGAAAAAGAACATTTGAAATATGAAAATATCATAAAGACAGAAGTGAGAAGGAACTACAAAAAGGCATCATGATTTTGCTGCCATGTACCAGGAAGCAAGTACATTAGTACAGAAGAAGTGGGAGAGATATCATAAAGCCAGCGGTGGGTAAATTTAATACAGACAGAACTGAGAGATTGGCGTGTGTCATAGATAGATAGATAGACAGATAGATTGATAGATAGATGGATAGATAGATGGATAGATAGATAGATAGATAGATAGATAGATAGATAGATAGATAGATAGATAGATAGATAGATAGATAGGTCAGTAGATATATAGTATGACGCCTACACCACACTAATTATAGGTTATGAATCTTAATTTATGTAATTAATTATTCTCCAGAAGGCACAACTCGTCCCTTCATAAGCGGGCACTGTGAACCTTTTCTCTCTTCCAAAATATTAACTTAAAATCGTTTTCAGGTGGAGGACGGAGGCGGTCTGAATGACAGCACGCTAGTCAATATCACAGTCAAAGATGTGAACGAGCCGCCGGTCTGTGACTTAGTGCTTCCGGTTAATTTGGACCTACTGACCCAAATCGGACAGAATTTATCCGTGGTGAAGTGCTCCGACCCTGACTTCGATATATCGTTTAAGACACTGATTTACTCATCAGCTAAATATTATAACTACAGTAAGTTAACTTGAAGTATCATGATGTTGAACATAATTATTTATAGCGATTTGCTTCGGGACGTGCAAAAGTACTAAATACCTTTAGAGTCGTAAATTAGGCACTTTTATATTTTAATTATAAAATATAAAACATTTTCGAAGATTATATATAAGCTTATATGGTATAATTCACACATATTCATTGTATAATTCTTGTGAAATGTTGTACCGCACTTGTTGTTTCTAATTATTGACAGTGAAACAAAGTGTAAAGAAGTACTGGGATGATGAAAATATTTGTTGTTTGTTCATTTGAATGAATAATGACGACGACGATGATGAAGACGATAATGACGATGACGATGATGATGGTGATGAAAGAAGTCGATCATTCCAACAGAATGTCTTCTCAAAACTGACTCCGTGAAACTTTGTCAAGAACTCAAAGGCAATAAAATAGAACAATAAGTACTAAACATTAAGGACACCAAGTCCATCTGGGAAAACATGTACAACAAACCCAGTGTGCACAAACGCCTGAGCAAGATGGCTCAAAGACATTCACGAAGAGTAAACAGACACGCCTGCGCAGAATGATATCAAATTCACAATCAGACACAAACTAAGGTCAAGATGATTGGCAAAATGGGCAGCACCATGTCCAGGACTAATGCAACGTCGTTCTCAAGAAGTGGACAGCATGCTAAATAGCTGTAAGATGTACTAGATACACCAGAAACTACATAATCTGTTCCACTGTAAGAAGCAGCCAATGTCGGAAGTACCTTCCTCAATATCTTTGAATATCCCATCATCCCTGGTAGGATTCCCAGGCCAAAATTCATAAAAGATTAATCGATTGTATCAAAAGTCAATAAAATATAATAATTAAAGATAATTTAAGTTGAAGCTATTCAGAATTGCATTGATTTAATGCCATATTTCGAAAGAGAGTGCTTACGAAAATAAGATATTAGTTTATCGTAACTTAAATGAACTTTTATTTATTGTATTTTCTCTCCAAGCGTACTTCAATGTTAGTGCATCAGGAGAGGTAACTCTAGCAGCACTCATACCTCGAAACGCTCGGGAGCTGAAGTTGACGATTGTAGCCCAAGATGGCGGCGGTCTCTTAAGCAACGTGACGGTATTGTTCAATATACTGAGTGAGTTATCTTTCTGGATATTTTATTTTATGTACGAATATTTTTTTCACCGTCTTCAATCTCTCGTGGTGCAGTTTTTTACGTTCGCTTCTACCTTCTTTCTCTCTCCATCTATCACTAGACCAATCCATTGCTCTTTATTATTAGTTCGTGTTAGCTAGGATTGAGCAGCCTAAGTCTCATAATTCTGATTTCATTTTCTTTCTAAATTTAATCAAATAAATTTTAGTAGAGTAATCATGTACGAACATAATGTCAGCTTAAAGTCTGCCTTGAATAGGCAGTGGGCAGTGGGCCGATGTTCATATCTGCAAGGGATATAGACGACCCCGCCCTCCACGAGTCCCCTGCTACCCTGCAGGTTAGGGTTTGGATAACCAAAGGCTAAGGTGCTGACCTGAATGAGCGTATGAACTTCCTCACTGAGGTCACCGCCCAGGACAGAGGAGCTCCAAGAAGGACTCAACGGCCATATGTCCAGGACAAAGGCGAGCCACTAGTAATGTTGAGTTTCTGCTGTGGTCAACAGCTTGATGGGCTCCGTCAGGTTAATTTGCCCAAGACACACAACATATAATGACAACTTTGCTTCAATCCGTAACGGATTGGTCGTCACCCGGAACAAGGAGCGCGACTTGTCTTGCACTAGGGCAGTGTTAAAGTGCGCTACTGGTGCACCATCACCATATCCGTCAAAACTCCGTGCCAGAAACAACATCAGCATTGGTACCTGGAACATCAGAACTCTAAGAACGCCTGGAAAGGTAGCGGAACTGACACACGAAATTAACAGATACCACTAGATCATCCGGAGACTGTGTGAAGTACGATGGAAGAATCTTGGGGAAACATCAAGGCAAGACGGTCATAAACTATACTACTCTGGCAGTTTCTCCTCCACAAATACATCGTGAACACTGTCCTGAATTGTCGGCCAGTCTCCAGAAGGCTTATCACCATATGCTTGAGGGCAACCCCACTCAATATCACCATTGTGCAAGCTTATGTTTTAACTAGTCCATGATGATGAAGGACTTTTACAACCAACTGTAGGAAGTCCTCTACCAGACCACAAAGAAATACATTCTTGTGGTGCAAGGAGACTTGAATGCCAAAATAGGAGAGGATGCCATTGAGAACTGGAAAGGCACATATGGACGCCACTGCAATACAGAGACAAACGACAGAGGCTTAAGGCTCCTGGAATTTGACAGCTCTAAAGATCTGAAAGTGATGAACACGTTTGTTCCACATAAAACATCCAGAAGATGGATGTGGCATAACCCGAATGGAGAACACCATAACCAGATTGATTATATCGTGCTGAAGAGGCGTTTCCATACCAGTAAAAACATTACCAAGACAAGAAACTTCCCAGGAACAGACATTGGTAGTGGCCATTATTTAGTGATGATGACCCTCCGCCTACGTCTGAAGAAAGTCAACAAACATGACCCCACACGTATCAAGTTCAACATTGATAATCTAAAAGACCCAGAGATATCGGATGCCTTCCAAGTAAAAACAGGAAGAAAATTTGCACCACTGTTACTTCTTAATGCAGAGAACACAGATTAGACACACTGATTGGCATATTTATCACTACAGTGTTAAAGCAGCCAATGAGATCCATGGCAAAATTTGACGAGCAAAGAAATCTTGGTTTATATCTGACATCCTTGATCTGTATGACAAGTGTCAAGAGCTAAAGAAGATGAAGTCATAAGTAGAAGGAGCAAGACAATTGAGGGAAATCAGCAGGTTATCATAAATGCTTGAAAAAGGCAAATGAGACATGGATTGAAGACCAGTGTAAAGATATAGAAAATAATCTAAAGAAGAATAATAACAAATATGCATACCAACTGATGAAAGACCTGACCAGTGTAAAACATGGATGCTTCTCCATCATTCAAGATAGTAGAGGGAAATGTCTTACTGAAGATCAAGACATTCTTAAGAGATGGACAGAATACTGCACAGACTTATACAGTCACGGACCTACAGAGGTCCCAGACATATTCAACACCCCACCAGTGACCAACACTGACAACAACCCCATCCTCTAAGCAGAAGTAGAGTCTGCAGTGAAATCATTGAAAAAGGGAAAGGCAACAGGAATAGAAAACATCCCTGCAGAATTAGTCCCAGAATGCGGAAAAGCCATGATAAGCACCCTACTAACAATCTGCAATAAGATCTGGCAGACAGTGGAATGGCCAACACCATGGACTCAGTCACTCATAATAACTCTCCTGAAAAAAGGCAATTTGCAGCAATATCGGATCATGTGATCAAATATGCCTTCAAAACAGTCATGCTAAAGATCATATTAAACAGACTGAAGCTGCAGGCAGAGGAAATCAAAGCTGAAGAACAGGCAGGCTTTAGACCAGGGCGACGTTTAACCTGAGATTACTATGAGAGAAGTACCTCAAGCACCAACAAAACCTCTGTCATGTCTTTGTAGATTTTAAGAAGGCGTTTGACAGGATGTGGCATGCAGCTCTTTAGTTACCATGAAGCTGTACTACATCAATGCCAACCTGATCAAAGATATAGAAAACCTTAACAGCAAGGCCATCAGCGCAGTTTGCTTCAATGGTCGAGTATGAGATTGGTTCAGAACAACAGTGGGAGTCAGGCAAGGCTGCTTATTTCCCTTATTCTCTTCAACAACTTCCTTGAAAGATTCATGATAGATGCTCTGGAAGACCTTGAAGGAACTTTCAGTATTGGAGGCAGTACAATACCTATCTTATGCTTTGCTGATGACATTGATGGCCTTGCAGGAAATGAGGAGCTAGCTCATTTGGTGGCAAAACTGGACAAGACAGCTACTGCTTCTGGTATGGAAATCAGTGCAGAGAAGACCAAATTGATCACCAACAATGGCATAGGCACCGACATTATGATTGTTGATCAGAAAATTGAAATAGTTATAAATTCAAGTACTTAGAAGCCATTGAGACAGACGAGGGATCAAAACCAGAAATACTGTCCAGGATTGCACCTACAATAACAGCAATGGCATAGCTCAAGACAGTTTGGAAAGACAGAAACACCTCAGTCAGCTCAAAGATCAGACTGATGCGCTCCCTGATTGTATCTGTGTTCTTACATGCAAGCTAGTCATGGACCCTCACAGTGGATCCCAAAAAGAAGATACAACTACTGAAATGAGGTGCTTTCGAAGGTTGCTTGGCATTTTGTTTTAGAGATCTTTAACAAATAACAAAGCGAGAAATAGAATTAGACAAGTCATTGGGCCCAATGAAGAGCTATTGGCCATTGTGAAAAAAACACAAAATGAAATGGTATGGGCATGTCACACGATCAACAGGGATTTCCAAGACAAGGAGGATTTCCAAGGAGGACGAAGGAGAGGAAGACAGAGGAAAAGATGGGAGGATAACATCTCAGAGTGGACTAGACTGAAGCTAAGCGATACAGTATGATTATCAGAGAACATAATTTAATGGAGGAAGTTGGTTGTTAGGTTATCAGTGGTGACCCAACGGTCGGCAAGACTAATGGATAGATAGATAGATAGATAGATAGATAGATAGATAGATAGATAGATAGATAGATAGATAGATAGATAGATAGATAGATAGATAGATAGATAGATAGATAGACAGATAGATAGATAGATAGAAATAAATATATCAATCTGCACAGATTTTATTTTTTAACTAAATATTTAATTTGTGTCTATTCACTCAAAAACTGTCAACACATTTTTGGCGCGACGTGGAGCAGAGAAGACGTAGATTTGCAATTTCCTCTGGGCGCCGAAAATTTGGGAATGTCACACATGGAAAACATTGTGTGTGTGTACGTGTGTGCGTGCGTGCGTGCGTGCGTGTGTGTGTGTGGGGTGGGTGGGTGGGTGGGTTCAACATAAATCCAAAACAAGAGTAGGCAAGACTCCAATGGAAATAGGATCTAGATCGAGTACTGAAATGTCTCCATCTACTTACCGGAATTAAGGGATGTGGAGCAAATTTGTAGCAGCACAAGACTCTTTACCTTTAGAGTGAAGGCGCGTAAAGTTTTATTATTTCGTTCGTTATTGTTTGATGGGTGGATGGATGGGATTGCTTGCCGATGTTGTTTGAGGTTTTCACACCATACAGCTTCAAAATAATTCGAAAGTGATCTGACTTATTTACTTCTGGCTTTCACACTTACTACGAAGATTGAAATTCGCAGGCAGAGAATACCGTATTTATAATTCATATTGCAGGTAATTACCCTCCTATTTGTACTCCCGTGTTCCTGCCCCCTACGGTGTGGAGGAAAGATCAGTGTTTCCGCGTGTATCCCCATTGTCAAGACCCCGTGGGCAAAGACAACTCGACACTCACCTACAACTTTACTGGAAACTTCCTGGCTGCTTTCAAAGAAAGCACGTCCCCGAGGAACAGCACATACAGAGCGTTTTGCTATCTGAACTCTACAAATGGAACCTTTGATGTAAGCTTGGCCATAATTGTTTACTCTACCTATGGAACCTTTGATGTAAGCTTGGCCATAATTGTTTACTCTAGCAATAGAACCTTTGATGTAAGCTTGGCCATAATTGTTTACTCTACCAATGGAATCTTTGATGTAAGCTTGGCCATAATTGATTATACTAGCAGTAGAACCTTTGATGTAAGATTGACTATAATTGTATACTCATGCAATATAATCTTTCATGTAAGCTGGGTCATTGTGGAAATAGTTGACCGTGTAATACTTAAGTAAAAGATCGCATTATATTCTTTCATAACCAAGTTTACAATTCATTCAAAAACCTGTACTATATTGCTATAATGTTGTCAATGCTAACGTAAAAATTAATGTTGGAAGAGCGTTAGTTATTTAAATTATTACCTGACATTCCTTTAAATAATGTATTATTAATCATATTATAATTTTGATTTTACGATATTTGTTTATTGTATTGTCATTTCTACACTATATTAATTAATTGCAGTTTTGCAATATTATATCAGCAATAACTGCTGCAAATTTTCATACTAAACTAATATTTCAAGAGATGTATTAAAGTGAATGAAGCAATTTAAAGACTGATATGAATACTGAATTAACAATTGACTAAAGTACCTTCATATATATAATTAAGTGACATTGCTTTTATATTATATTATATTATATTATATTATATTATATTATATTATATTATATTATATTATATTATATTTATATTATATCTTATCTTAATGCTACTGCTACTAATGCTAGTGTTTTTACTGCTAATACTCTTCCTACAGTAACTACTAACATCTTCTTACACTGGTATTCATATATTTTGAAATAAATAAAATGTGTGGAAATAAACTATCAAATGTAGTAGAATTAAACAATAATACAGCAAATATAGCAAAGGAAATTGCAATACGAAACAAGACAATAATATTAATAAATAAATCAATAACACTACTACTACTACTAATAGTAAGAGTAATAATAATAATAATAATAATAATAATAATAATCATACACCCCTCCCCACAAAATCACAAAAGATTGCAAAGAAAATAGCAAAACAGGAAATAGCAAATAGATGGAGCCCAAAGCCTCTCCATTGACAGTAAATCCGACATGTGTCTAATCATAGGGTTTCTTCCTATCCCATCTCTCCCTCCTCCCCTCCACGTCCCGAAGATCACTTTCTTTCGTTCACTAATATGTCAGTTGTGTTCAACATTTACCTGGCAAAAAATATAAATAAACAAACAACAATGAAGAAAAATAAACACGAGAAACATCTACATTGCTAGTGCTCGCTCCTTTAATTGTTTTTCTCCCTCTAGGAGTCGTAAAGAAATAGCAGACTTAACAGAGTTCTGTTATAGTATTTTTCTACAACTCGTGATAAATTAATACGTAGTTGCCAAAATCGCCTTCAAAATATTACTTTTTATATTTTTGTTACAGCTTACGCTGGAGATCAGCAATGGTTTGGGTGTGTTTGAGTGGAACATCTCAGTGAACGTCTACTACTTCCTGGCAGTTCCAGTCTTTTCTCAGCTGAAGTACGACGGAATGGTGAATGAGACTGCTCCAGTGGGACAAACGGTTTTGACCGTTAATGCCACAGTTTCTAACAGTTCTGTGTTGGTCGTTTATTCTCTTATAGGTAATGCATCGTGCCTATCAAAAGTATATACAATTATTCCCATGTTGTATAAATATTTATTTAAACAGTAAATTTTAAACTAAAGCATAACTCTATAAGTGTAAGTATAAATAGGTTGAATGTTTAGGATGAACGAATCCAACAACTATATTATTTCAACGTTTAAAAACATTATATACACACGTGTATGCACGTGTATGGATATACACCAATGTCTGTATATAAATGTATACATACATTCATATCCACAATTGACTAAATAAAATCAAATATTTATTTGATCTGAATTTATATTTAATCTATATACTTGTGGTTTAAACACCGAAACAAGTTTATTGATGTTTCAAAACCCTATAGAAACAATATTTACGAAAGTGTCCTTTCGTAAGCTACTGTTTACTAATAGTATTAGAGATTACAATCTCAACAAATGGCATCAACTATTTGCTGAATTAAACTCCTGAGATGTAGTGGTCCGCTGCATGATCTCGTCTGCCCAGACTAACTTGCTCAGTTCCCTGCCTTCGCTTGGTTAAAAGACACTGAGGCAAGAGTAGACTTAAACAGAGCATGTCTGGCCTTTGCAGCCATAATTCTCAAGAATCCACTTTGGTGCAAGAACTTGCTCACGAAAGTAATAAACAGGTCCTGACTCTCAGATATTTGCTTTAAGTACTGAGAGTTCAATTATTCCCTAAAGATAGTCATATGTAGAAACAAGATCTCACACTCAATACAATGGTATCCGGTAATACAGTTTAATAACTAATTATAATAAAATGGTAATTACACAATTAAATATCCAACCATTGCATATAATATATCGTATATAATTCTTTTTTAAAATTAATAAAGAAATCGTACTATGCAGGTTCTCAGATGCACAACAAAATGTTTTCACGTCTTACTCTATAGAAGAAAAATAATGAAATGAATTAATTTTAATTAATTCTGTCCTTAACAGGCAAATAATTCGGTGATTTAATTCAATTTTTCTGAAAAATATGACTTACAGTTTTCGATTACAAATTCAGTTTTTCGCCCTTGACATTGATCATCACTACGCTGTGCAAGATTTCTATGATTCCCAATCCAAGAATCTTTCAAGACAGCTTTTAAGGAAATACATTTTGAAAATAGGTACACTGTCGTGGCTTTCATAGCCTGTGAAACAATTAAACTTTGTAATTATGCATACAGTTAAATTGCTTCCACACCTTTTTAAGAATTAAGACAGAGAAACGAAACAATTTATAGATAAAAATGTTAGTTCTCTCACACCTCTTGCACACACACACACACACACACACACACAAACACACACACACACATACAGACACACATACACACATAACGACACACACATACACACAGACATACACATATAAACACATACACACACAAATACACACATACACATACAGACACACACACAGAAACACTCATCAAACACACATTCTCACACACAGGTGTACCTACTATCTCTCTCTCAAAGATATAAACACAGTCAGGCATTTACATTAAATTACAAGACTTGGGGACAGTAATGTTAACTCCGCATGCTAAATTTTAACGCACATTACTTATTCTCTCGTACCTATTTTATTCTCAGAAAATAATATTGTGAAATCAGCTCTTTCATTAAATATTTAATGAACAAATACTTGAAGGATTACATTTTAGATTTACGTTTATATTTTTGCAACTTATACATAGATACACACATAAATACGCATGCACACATACATATATACTTGCAAAGTATCACATGCTGCCTTTATCGATTTAGAATGTAATGTTGTCATTGAAAATGTTTTATTTATTTAAAGGTCAAGGTGACTTCAACTACTTTTTCGAAATAAACAACGTCACTGGCGTGGTCACAGTTCTTACCAACTTATCGTTAAAGGCTGACGTCATATTACAAGCGGATGTTTGGGTCAGTATGAATTTATTTATTGACATTCATATTACATGACAATGCTAGAAACAATATTATGTCACTACTTTCACTATTTTGAATTCGTTCTACTAATCCTCCCCCCTCAAAGTAAACTCTATCTATCTATCTATCTATCTATCTATCTATCTATCTATCTATCTATCTATCTATCTATCTATCTATCTATCTATCTATCTATCTATCTATCTATCTATCTATCTATCTATCTATCTATCTATCTATCTATCTATCCATCCATCCATCCATCCATCCATCTATCTATCTATCTGTATATATATATATATATAACCCTATTCCCAGACTTAAGCGGACCAAATAAGCTTAAAAACCAGACTTATGTCGACCTACAGCAATAGGCAGACCGCCTCTTGGTCTGCCTAAGTTTCAGATTGTTCATTCTTATAAATAAAGCTTAATTTTGCCATTTTTCTCTCATAGTTTTATCTTTGTTGTTATTATCTTTGACATAAACCACTAAATTTCATATTTTAATAGTTTTTCCTGTGAGTTTTCATCGAAATTCGGGTGCGATTTTGAAGGTTGTATACTTCGGGCATTATTGATATGCTTAAAATCCAGAGTTATGTAGACCGTTGAAAAAGTGGTTGTAACTATGTAGTTTGCGTGTATACTATATAGTTCCTAAATGTCATCGTTTAGAAAAGAATGTCTTTCATCGATATAACTGATTAATTTTACTAAATTCAGTTTATTTTTACATTTAATTAAGCGTGAGGTTAGAGTACCCTGTTGACAACGATTTTATGGTCACACTACGTACCTAATTAAACACAATATGGAAGTGAAAAGAATGCTCTGGAAAGGTAAAACTGAAACCGGCTGATATAATGTGTATATTAAAGTCATAATAATCAAATTAGAATCTCCATACACTTTAAAATAATTTTAAAACATATTTTTTGTAACTCGACTCGAACACGTTAAATTGGATTGCTTCCCTTTTCCTGTATCACTGTTTAAGGCCCCAAAATGTATATTTTTATTTTCTACAAACTGGCTTAAACTAACGATTCAAGTGGCCTTTCTCTAGGTCAAGAAATTACTTTTACATCTATTATAAACAAATAGAATGCCGCTTTTGTGGTTTAAAGATTAGAATATTGCTTAAACTCGCTCAATCGAAGAACTGATTTTTTTCAAAATGGCGGCTTACGATTGTCTAGTACTGTAAGTGTAAGTAGGTTGCACAGAAACTATAAACTAAAATAAAGGCTAAAGGCTTACTTAAATTTGATATTAATAATGATATTTAATTTCTCAAAGGAAAAAGCTACACAGTTTAAGAAGCATTATTTAAGTATTTTATTCTGAACTCGATCTCAATGTACAATGACAGCCTATATTAGTTATGCATGTAAACAACAAAGAGCAAATTAATTGTTTGGTTTAAATTTTAACAATTATTGTATTTCCAAAAACGAATAAACTTTTACATTAAAAAGTCTGCTTAGAAATCAGTAGAGGATTATTTGCATAATTTTCAGAGTTTATTTTCTTGAAATCACCATTAGCTATATAGATTTTGCAAAATTATTGATTAAATAAGTTGTGGAAATATATTAGATTTTATAAATCAACATCATATGAACAATAGAATTAAATGTAACATTAACTATTTATTTTTATTTTTTTATATGTCTATCTAATTAATACTCTTGTAATACAAGTTATTTCCATTTAAAGAATTGTGAAAGCACTAGAAGTAAAACTACTATTCAAAACAAAATTAAACCATGTGATACTTTGAAATATTTTTCAGATTTATACATAATATATTAATTAGTATAATTTTAACACTGCAGATTTCATTAAGTCAGACCCATTTGGTACTCTGAAATCTTGTTTACAGCAGATGACATTTTTCCTAGTGGATATTACTTGCCTCTGAAATACACTCCCAACTGGTATTTATTTGGAAAAAATAATTAATTTCTATGCAACACTTTTATTAAATATTGACTTTTCCAAGGAGGATTGTGAGAGACTTGTGTAATATTCAAAATTCCTTTCAAGATAATATGTTCTTACCAACAAGAATAGCTATCCCACTTCTTTGTAATTAATTCTAATTTATACATGCATGTTTGTAAATCAATTTCTGCATCATAATAATACATTCCACCATTCATTTAACTGTGTACTGATGGATTTGACTTGTTATACATTGTCATAAATTTATAAATATCATTCAGCTTGTAAAATGCACTACTCAGTTGTTAAGCTCTCTAATTTATAGATGTATGTTGTAAATCCATTTCTGCACCATAATAATACATTCCATCATTCATTTTACTGTGAAATGATGGATTTGATTATTATACTAAATTATAGATACGTAAATATCATTCAGCTTGTAAGATGCACTACTCAGTTATTAAGCTCTTATATATTTCCAGGTCTTGAAAAAACACACTCTGCTATGTTTATAGCAGGAGTGCGATTATTACTGCTATGTAAATATAATAATTTCTAACAGTAGTAATAATACTGAAGTCCAAGAAACTGAAGAAAGATATGTCAATAGAAAAACTGAATATTTACTGTTTCCATTTAACAAAACTGTTTGAATAGTGATAGTGATAGTTAACATGTTCATAATGTATAACTGAAAGTTACAGGGCAATATTATATACAGTTAATACAGCTTATATAGCTACAAAATGATCATGGATTAGGAAAGTTGTTAAAAAATAATAGAACATACTGTGACGATGTGTGACAAATTCTGTGTCATGACCTCGTGACCCAATTGCTCGTTTCAAAATTAAATTTTTTGAACGGACCTTTGTTGAAATTCACCCGTGATACATCAGTATCGAGAGAAGCTTTCTAGCAAGGTCGGATTGTTGCATAACTTTAGGCCAGTGTCCAGCACCTTCGAGATCAAACATACCACGTGAACGGTCACGTGATGCGTTCAATGCAGTTTCCTAAAATACGATCATACGCGCCAAAATCCCTCACTCACTTCCAGACCGGCAGACACACCAGGCAGCTTTAATATTAGCTCGTCCCGCCGCCATACCAGAGTCGTAAGAGAGTCGAAGATGAACCCGCGCTAGAGCAGTAAAATCTACTTTTAAGAGGTAACAATAACACGTCTACTTCTTACAGTATCTATTGCATTTGTTGATTGTTTTTTGTAATTGAATTGATGTATGTATTTTGTGCAGCTTAGCGCTATTTTAGCCAAAGCACGTGTTTCGATGTAAAGGGACAAATCTAAAAGTTATTGTATATAAATTATTGTAACCTTTTCTTATCTTTAATTTATATAATCTTAAATTCACTAGTGCCGCCAGTATGTCTGTGCACGTGGTGAATTCTTCTTTGTAATTCAAATTGTTCTTGCATATAATTTTTCGTGTAAAATTGTAAAGCATTCATGCTTCATTTTGAATTAATCCTTTGTGTGAATTCTAATTTTTAATGCTGTAAATATTTGAGAATTCATACGTTCGTGTAACGTTATATGTAACACGCACGTGGACCACAATGTATATTTAAATATAACCATATTTGAATTGTGAACGACACGATAGTCAAAGATTCTAAATTCAGAACCTTAAACAAAGAAACATGTGCTTGGGTTTTGCGAATATAGACGCAAATAGTTACAGAGCCCAAATCCTTTGTTTCAGCCGGGTTCTTCTTATGTTACTCCTCTCTACCTTCGTACTTCTTGAGTCGTACACCGACTCGGGTGTCTTCATGACCCATACGTGAACTATGCAGAAGTACCTCGTGTTAACCACGTGTTAACGATTCGTCGCAAGTACATTAGCGATGCAGTAATTGAGTGGACGATTGACTGTTGTGCTATGCAGTACTGACGATGAGCCAAAGTGATGTGGACCAGTTCTAACCAGTTGAACCCCACGTGCGACCAAGAGTATAGTTAAGTATATCTACTAGGGTCCAGAATCAAGTGACTATTTGGCAACAGAAAAGCAAATTCTCGTTAGAACTTTTAACCAGGACGGTAAATGAGAGAACAACGCTGTGTAGAATTAAGACGTCGTGTCGTAATTAATCGTTGCTGTTAATTGTTAAACTTATTAAATCTTATTTCATTTTGTTAAGAACCTCTTTTTGTAGTAAATTGTATGCATATAGACCAAATGGGATTGGATGGGGGCTGTCTGAGCTAAACGAATGACGTAATGAATGCATATGAATCTAAGAGAGTTTTTAACGATTTCCAATCTAGCTAATGTACGCAAATTATCAGTTTCGTAAATCTGTGATCTAGACTACAAAGATGCATTTTTAATTTAGTCGAATGATGATTTGAGCAACCAGTCTGTTTAGGTTAAACGAGAGAGAATTAATTTAAATAGTAAATTAAAGTTCTATAATTTCCTAAGCAGGGTCTTTAAATAAATACTGGAAACGTAACAAGTGTGGCCTCGTCATGGGATTGATATGTATTAAATTGTAACATTTTTATATACATAGGGCGTATCATATCTTTAGGTAACGAACGAACTGAGAATTGCCAATATTCTATTGATTCAGGATTGTTGAAATATTTATCTTGCTTTTGTTGTGACATGTGCATGTATTCTTTTGCAGAGTAGCGTGCATGTTTAGTTAATGTTGATATATTTAAGCGTAGTTAAATATGTCATGTTAGCTATTGAATGATTTATTTAGTATTGTGTTACTGGATACTTCATTGTAAGAAGTCGACGTGTTATACCGCCAGCTAGGAGAGTTATCGGTAGTAACAGACTTCGGACTATTATATTTAGGGTGCTAAGTATAATGTGTAATGTTGTATGGTCGGAGCCGTGACATTACGAAAGCCTTGGAGACAACAGACTTGTAGCCAAGCAGGTGAACGTGTAACCAACGCGTAATTTATTTCGGAAGGTGTTCTGAATAAATTCAATAATTTTTGTAAGGTCGTAGCCTAAAAGTTATTGTGGGATAAAAGCGGAGTTTTATCGCCTACGGTTAGATACACAATCACGAGAGATATTTATTGTAGCCAGACGCGCTAAATAAATAAGATGGACATTTCGGATCTCGAACAGGTTATTGCGGATCTGAGAGAGATAGGTTCCTTGATCGGATTCCGAACGGAAGACGAGTTAATGAACTTCGTTAGAACTGAACTAGACAGGGAAAAGAGGAGAGAGGAACACGAACGAGAGATGGAACGGATAGAGATAGAATATGATCACATTATGTCTTTGATACATCTAGGGATCAACTATCGGAAGAACAGTGTAGGGAGTTTACAACTCGTGGAGATTCTAAAACGCGAACAGAAGGTTGGCATATCACTAAGATACGAAAGTGAACAGCTACGTAATTTTGCCTTACTTGCACTCAATGAAAAGGAAATAGAACACAGGGAAGAAATTAGATCTTCAATAAGCTCACGAGCAAAACAGTTGTGTGATAAAGATTTCCGATTCAAAGGGGAAGGGGAGACTGAAACGCGAGACCTAACGTTCGAAATTAGAAAGTTGAAGAAAGAAAAGGTAGTGCTTATGGAAAGGAAGGAAAGTCTAGAATTAGAATGGTTGTGGACAGAAATCGAAACAGAGTCTAGAATTGCTGGGGAAAGTACTGTTGACAAATTACGACAGGAAGGTCAGGCCGTGAACTTTGACTTGCCGAGGTCAAACGCCGCGAGCGTGGAGACTGACACACAGAAATTAGTCGCGCTACCGAACACAGCAGACGAATTAGACAGTTTGATTGAAAACAAAAACAAATGTTTTGACGAAACCATTACAGTTCAACTTGCTAACCAGTTTACAGAAACAGTTAGCGCACCAAAGCTTGATCTTGAAACAGAGACAAGAAAAGACACTGTTGTTAAGGACTTAATAACACGTGTAGAATTTGGACAAACACATACACCGCCGTGTACGTGTGACACCTTGTTTGACGGACTGAATGCGCATGATAAGATAGAGACAGATTCTATCGGTTGTGTACCGTTAAGGTGTGATGAAACTTCTAGCAACACAGTGACTGATTTTTCTGACAGGACAAATATGCAGGAGAAGATAGAAACGGATTCTATCAGTTGTGTATCGTCGAAGGGCAGTGACACATCGACTGAGTTTACTGACCGAACTGTTAGTTTAAGAGAGAATGTGCTCGCTACGAAGACTGACATCGGTAGATCTCGATCTCCGATGATTGACGTGAGTCATGACGTAATTTTAGAACACAAGATTATTGCGTTATGCGAGGTTTCGAGTGCTAACACATTGATAGCCAGGGAAACAGAAGTATTTGATCCAGATGACAGTATAGGTAGCATTACAGACGGAGACAATGTGCCTATGATAAATTCATTTACTTCAGATGACATGACAGTTGTCAGAGCTGAGACAGAGTTCTTTTCCAAACGTGACATGGAAGAAGATATAGTCGAAAACTGTACAAGGACGAAATCTAGTATTTCTAACATAGGGATATTAGAGACGGTCAACGATAATGCATGTGTACTGACGTGTATACACGCAGTTGTCAGAGACATGGCAGAACTGTCTGCAGATAAATCACTTAATGGACTTAGTGACGTAGACAGAAGCCACGGTACATGGACTACCTTTATTGACTCACCTGTTGAGATAAAGGAATGTCATGAGTACGTACCAAAAACTGAGACAAGTGGAAGTAAGGAGGAGGGGGTTTCATTAACTGATATGTTCCTTGATTCACTGACGTTAAGTACGGAGTGTAATCCCAAATTGATCAAAGACACAGTACAAATGAGTGACAGAACTAGATTGATAGATAATGAAAACCGGAGTGACGGACTGATAACCAGAGTAGGTGGGGCATCAGGACTGTTACTGACATCAGATGCAGAAATTCATGATAGAGGAAACAGTGGGAGTGTAGCCTACAACACTCAGAGAGTAGACATGGTGATGTTATTCAGTGTGATGGTGACAGGTAACATTCACTGCCAGTTAGTGACTGAAACTGACAGAATTTCCATCATAGATTCTGACGACTTGATGAGAAGACATATTGAATTAACTGAGTCAGTGGAGACAGGCTATGTTGGTTCAATAAACGGTATGGTCCAGGGGAGACAATCAGTAACTCTTGGGGAGTTTAAGATAGAACCCTTGTTCATACAACCACGGGAGTCTGACTTGCTAGCGAGTGAGTCTGACCACACAGTGACTAGAGTCACAAAAGAGACACAGACTTATGTTGTCAAGGAGAGAGACAAATTGACAGACATAACAGTCGAACACCTAGTTGTGAATGGGTTAAAACAGAAAACAACTAGTGGGATGAGGTATTTCACTTCAGTCTATGATAAGATCAGGAGAACAGAACCTCCAGATTTAGGGGAGAAGCTAATGCCGCAATTCAGGTACTTCAGAGAGACAGGTAGCCGCGACAGAGCACATTTGCAAACCTATGACGTTAGACTAGATGCGAAATGGACCCATAGTAGATCTGACGCCATTCCGACGAAAGACGTTGAGTGCATGCGAACTAGAGACGTTCAATGTGTACACAATGACGTAACTACAAATGCACGAAACACCAAGAGAGCAAATTTCCATTTGCGTGAGCTCAGTGACAAGGCTAAGAGCGATAGATTTGAAATTCAGACTTCGCTTAGTCAACGCCACAGTGACACTGACATGATACGAAACGTATCGAGAAGTTTGAAACTGTTAGACAGGGTAGAGACCAGTCATGCAGAAACTGACACTACCAAAAACATTTTAAACTTGACAAGTACTTTGGGGAGTTTTGAAAGAGATAAAACACTTCAAGGACGTACTTACCGGACAAGAAATGGAAAGTCTAAACTTGACATGCAATATATTGCACCTCACAGTGACATTCTGACGAACAGAGTAAGAAAGAAAGAATACAGTTGTCGTGCCGTAGACATGTTGACACACATGGGCGACGACGTGTATTGGGGTTGGGACAGAACTACGAAGGTTGTGCTAGGCAGGATTGTGCAGCAGTAGAAATAATGATTTGATACCTTCTTTGAATTTTCATTATTTTCTTGTTGTAC
Organism: Sinotaia quadrata; assembly: GCA_028829895.1. Taxonomy (NCBI): domain Eukaryota; kingdom Metazoa; phylum Mollusca; class Gastropoda; order Architaenioglossa; family Viviparidae; genus Sinotaia; species Sinotaia quadrata. The sequence goes on from CM054181.1 coordinate 84,913,100, forward strand.
CGTAGTTGGTAGTTGTTATTGTAAATATGTTGGACATTTCATGAAACTTGGGACAAGCTATGACACTGATTGAATTGTGTTAGTGTTGTAACTCTGAATATGACAGGTGGACTGATAGATGGTTCATTGAGTTGGTAATGCACAAACTCTGATATTTGATTGATACAGGAAATCAATATCTGGAACTTTTCATAACCTGCATATTGATAGTGTTGTTCATTGGAAGTCAATTTTTTGATCACACTATTGTTGGATACGTATTCAGTGGAATTGGTTGATGTTGGATTTCTATTCTGAATAATCTGATCAGATCGAACTAGGTTGTGTGTGAACTATTGATTATTGGGACAGATAGTGAGAATTTCAGAACATGTTATTCCATTGGATGGATGTCTATTCAGTTAGACTGAACGTTCTTCTTAAATCATTTTATTTGATTTTTTCTTAAATCATTTTTCTTTGATTTCTTGAAGTGAGAAATATTGTATGAGAGTGCCGTTAATCTAGAGTTGATTTTTCCGTCACGTTACATTATTTCTGGTTATGTTGAAATTTTTTAATTGTAAATTTTTTCTTCATTTTGCACTTCTACATTTTATAACACATAATTTGTAGGAGGCATTTATCTTTTGGTAAGATAAACGCCTCAAAAGCAAGGGGGTGTGACGATGTGTGACAAATTCTGTGTCATGACCTCGTGACCCAATTGCTCGTTTCAAAATTAAATTTTTTGAACGGACCTTTGTTGAAATTCACCCGTGATACATCAGTATCGAGAGAAGCTTTCTAGCAAGGTCGGATTGTTGCATAACTTTAGGCCAGTGTCCAGCACCTTCGAGATCAAACATACCACGTGAACGGTCACGTGATGCGTTCAATGCAGTTTCCTAAAATACGATCATACGCGCCAAAATCCCTCACTCACTTCCAGACCGGCAGACACACCAGGCAGCTTTAATATTAGCTCGTCCCGCCGCCATACCAGAGTCGTAAGAGAGTCGAAGATGAACCCGCGCTAGAGCAGTAAAATCTACTTTTAAGAGGTAACAATAACACGTCTACTTCTTACAGTATCTATTGCATTTGTTGATTGTTTTTTGTAATTGAATTGATGTATGTATTTTGTGCAGCTTAGCGCTATTTTAGCCAAAGCACGTGTTTCGATGTAAAGGGACAAATCTAAAAGTTATTGTATATAAATTATTGTAACCTTTTCTTATCTTTAATTTATATAATCTTAAATTCACTAGTGCCGCCAGTATGTCTGTGCACGTGGTGAATTCTTCTTTGTAATTCAAATTGTTCTTGCATATAATTTTTCGTGTAAAATTGTAAAGCATTCATGCTTCATTTTGAATTAATCCTTTGTGTGAATTCTAATTTTTAATGCTGTAAATATTTGAGAATTCATACGTTCGTGTAACGTTATATGTAACACGCACGTGGACCACAATGTATATTTAAATATAACCATATTTGAATTGTGAACGACACGATAGTCAAAGATTCTAAATTCAGAACCTTAAACAAAGAAACATGTGCTTGGGTTTTGCGAATATAGACGCAAATAGTTACAGAGCCCAAATCCTTTGTTTCAGCCGGGTTCTTCTTATGTTACTCCTCTCTACCTTCGTACTTCTTGAGTCGTACACCGACTCGGGTGTCTTCATGACCCATACGTGAACTATGCAGAAGTACCTCGTGTTAACCACGTGTTAACGATTCGTCGCAAGTACATTAGCGATGCAGTAATTGAGTGGACGATTGACTGTTGTGCTATGCAGTACTGACGATGAGCCAAAGTGATGTGGACCAGTTCTAACCAGTTGAACCCCACGTGCGACCAAGAGTATAGTTAAGTATATCTACTAGGGTCCAGAATCAAGTGACTATTTGGCAACAGAAAAGCAAATTCTCGTTAGAACTTTTAACCAGGACGGTAAATGAGAGAACAACGCTGTGTAGAATTAAGACGTCGTGTCGTAATTAATCGTTGCTGTTAATTGTTAAACTTATTAAATCTTATTTCATTTTGTTAAGAACCTCTTTTTGTAGTAAATTGTATGCATATAGACCAAATGGGATTGGATGGGGGCTGTCTGAGCTAAACGAATGACGTAATGAATGCATATGAATCTAAGAGAGTTTTTAACGATTTCCAATCTAGCTAATGTACGCAAATTATCAGTTTCGTAAATCTGTGATCTAGACTACAAAGATGCATTTTTAATTTAGTCGAATGATGATTTGAGCAACCAGTCTGTTTAGGTTAAACGAGAGAGAATTAATTTAAATAGTAAATTAAAGTTCTATAATTTCCTAAGCAGGGTCTTTAAATAAATACTGGAAACGTAACACATACTACCAGACATATAATAGATAACCTGAAATAAGACAACTACCTTATATTCAGTTATTCAGTTAATAGTTAAATACACTAATAAAAAAAATAAAACATAAATAATAAGATTGTTGCATTGTATGAAGCAAATAAAGTAGCACTAAAGTGACAAATCCATTATGTTTTCAGCTTGTGTTGTATACAACACTTTAGACTCTCACTCACTGATCCACTATTAAAAATCACTAATCTTGTGAATACATATGAAATATTTTCTTAATAATAGAACTGACTCAGATTGGATTATGAGACTATTAAAAATATGTAATGTTGCAAATACATATGAAATATTTTCTTAATAGTAGAACTGACACATATTGGATTATGAGACTATTATTAGGCTAGTGACTTTAATGAGGGATGAGGTACAGATATAATGTATTTTAATGTAAAGGATATCCAGCAATATACAAATAAATAATAATTTAATTTGGAATATATTTTAGTGTTCCAGAATGCCAGTTCTAAGATATGAATTGATTATAAGAAATTGATAATAATAATAGTATATTACAAAATTTCACACTAAACAACAAAATTCACTAGCAAAAATGCCAAGTTCAGCATTTCAAATCTTACATATGCACATTGGATAAACTAAAAGATACATGAGAGCTATTAATAATATATGCCTACATGAGAAATTAAAACAATAATTATCATTTTAAAGTGGCTGTATCTCTACTGGTCACAAAGAAACTTTTTAAATCTTATATTTTTTAATTTGCTCTATGGATCACTATGCTATAATTGATTTATACATTTATGAAAACTAAATGTTTTCTTTAAATTAGCTGCAAAAACTAGTACTGTATTAATATAACTTATGTATATACATATATATTTATTTCAAATGTAATTTAGAGTAAGGGTGTGCAGCAAGTATTATTTCATCCAAAAGTAAAAAGAAAAATTTCAATTCGGTTCAAGTTTAGGATGATTGGAAACACAACTGTGTACAGAGATGCAATGAATATTTCTTTACTTCTTCAAATCCTTTACAACTATGAACAATAACTGTATTAGTCTCAAGACTGTGTATTTACAGTAGCTGATGCAATAGAGTAACTTATGTGGAAACTATAGTTAGATTTAATTTCACTACAAAAAGAAATGACAATGTGTGCTATTTTTTGCAGTCCATAACGTTATTCAAAACTGTGTGGTAGTATTTAAAGTAATATTTATACTGGTAGTTTAAAAGTGAAATAGAAAAGATATAGAGCATTGTGAATGAAATGAAAATTGATTTATTTTTATAGATAAATAAAATACTTCTCCTTGTGGTTTTTGACTCGCACAAAAATGAAAGAAAAATAGAATACTCCTTTCTATCTTTTTTCTCTTAGCCAAATTATTTGACTATCAACATTTAGCACTGTCATATAGGTGCTACGAACTTTCTTGTGTCAGTTTTGCACGAATAGTAATTAAAAGTTTTCATTCGAATTGCACTGCCCCTTTTGTCACGTGGAGAGCTAATTCCCTCAACTCTGTCGTAGTGGAGATAATGGGCTTTCTTTTGTCAACTCAAAGAGACCATCCCTATTGTTCGTATCTTAACGGTTTATAGTGGGTTTTCCAAACACCCGGACCCCTGTCGTCTTCCTAACAGCCAGGCGGCTTATATCAAAAGTTAATCCTTCCTCCTCGCCTACACTCGTACACGTGAGAACAACAGTACCTATCTTTACTACTGACTGGCGATTGTTGTGCAAACATTTTTTTCTTCTTAGCAGTGTTAGTGAATGGCTACGCATTCTTTCGTACTTCCATCAAATCAACACTGCACACATTTATGTACACAAAGGTGTGTACGGTAGACCCAACAGCTCCATACACAATTGTCGTGTTTAAAAACAAGGGGGTCATTATACGTAATATCGAAGGAGAGAAGTTATATGACATATATCTAGATGCAAAGTGTTACTCGATGCTATTTTTACTGCAATATTTAAGTTATTAAAACACAAAATTTAACAGAAACAAAATCTAAATCAGGAATAAAAGATATATTCTAAAATTTATATTCGTTTTTTTTTATTTACAGCTAATCCTAACCCTAACATTTCTCTTTTAAAAAAACACCAAAACTATCTCTAAAATTCCCTAACCATATTTTTTCTCTAACCTAAAACAAGAGAGTTGTGTATTGAGTCGCTTCTAATCAACGGTGAGCAATGAGCGGGAAAATATCAGGAAAAAAGTCACAGGAAAAAAAAAAAGTCATAGGAAATAAAATCACAAGAAAAAAGTTACAGGAAATAATTTCACAATATAAAGTCAAAAGTGTCAGAGTGTATATGTTATAATACTTATTAACAGTAAGTGAAGCAGGAAAAGGCAAGGAGGTTAACTGCTCGCTCAAAATGTGTGTGATTCAAGTGTATTTTATGTACCGTATAAAAGCTTTGTAATACATACATTTAGTTAATTAATTTTCAGTGTAAGTCGGTATGCTTGCTTATTATTGAGTGAATAACAGTAAATGGAAGTAAGCGACGGCTCATTAGGATCCTCGTTCGATTCTCGCTCGTTGAGGGTAAATGTGTGTGTGTGAGTGTGTGTGTGTGTGTGTGTGTGTGTGTGTGTGTGTGTGCGTGTGTGTGTGTGTGTGTGTGTGTGTGTGTGTGTGTGTGTGTGTGTGTGTGTGTGTGTGTACGTACTTGCGAAGTTTCAGTTCTGCGGTAAATTGCTTTA